>PQWD01000784.1:0-60919 GCA_019425675.1 Leucinodes orbonalis
AGAACTTTCACTATATTGCCGCCACTGCACTTCTTAAATGCACACTGAACTTGAAAATGGGTTTCTGCGCAGTGGTCATCTTTCATGAATCGTACTATACAGTTAACGACTGCCATTCTAAGATAGTAGGCGGGCGAACAAAGACTTTACGTGAGATGCTTTCTTTGGTCACTGAAGGTCAAAATTAAGTATATTTGTGTTTAATTTTAGAAAAATCTGACTTCAAATGGGAGGGCGCTGGACAACAGCTATTCGCGAACGTGCCTAAAAAGACTGGCGACCTGAACGACAGTGTAGCCGGTGATGATACAAGGGCGGCGACGAAGAATACTATATAACCTATTGTACCCCTACCAGACATTAGTGTTGTTACTGAAGGATGAGTGAGGTAAATAAAACTTTGCCTTGTTTGTATTTCGCTTTATTATTTTAAGAAGAAATTCAAAGGTTGTGTGTGAAGTCGGCCAATCATCTCTAGGCTAGCGTGGACGACTAAGGCCTATACACACCCTATACGGCTAATGATGATGAAAAATTTGTTTATTTTTTTACTGTCTTGGCGAAGTTATGAGTTACATAAGAAAAACTGTTTCATGAATTATTATTATAACAACAAAAACGATATAAATCATAATATGGTATTACGAAATTAATATGCTGAAGATTATTTTCCAAACATTATACAAGCAGGAATTGTTTTCGTTTAAACTTTATATACTAGTAAAATTTATCTGTAATTTTGGAAAATGCTCTGTAATTTTTTTAAGTATATTTTTTTTTATACTAAGTGGATACTTATAGTATATTCATTTTATTTTATATGTTATTTTTAAACAGGAAAAAGCATTTGGTGAGCGTTGCAAGTTGTATCGCTATGACGAGAAACTCGCGAATGGAAAGAGCGCGGAGTTGGAGAGATGAAGATACTCTACCACCCAGAGAGGAAGAGTTACCGGCTACTCCTTCGACGGGAACAGGTATGTTTTATCATTGGGTTTTGACTGAGGAAGAGTCATGCTTCAAAAACCCATTTTCTTATTTACATTTTTTTAAATTGTCAACACACTCAGTGTCCATATTACTTACCATGCGTACAAAAATGTGTATTCAAAAAATCTTTTACAAATACTTTTGAATTGTCAATTGTTATTATCATATTTGTATGATTCTAACGCATTATCTTTTTTAAACTGCTGACGCACAGGTACACAAGGCGGTGCTCAATATGCTGTTGTTCACGGACATGGAATTGCTGCCGATGAAAAACTCGGATCGAGCGTGGACGTGGGCCGGTATCAACTACGCCGAGACAGCCGCCGGCGAGCAGGAGACACTGGCTGTGCGGTTCAAGTCCGTCGATTTGGCTATGAACTTCCGCGATAAGGTCGTCGAATGTGTTAGGGTAAGTGACACATTTACTAAACACCATTATAGATTTTTGTGACATTACATAAATTGGATGGTCAGTTCGCTCACCTGGTGGTAAAGTTGATATGTCTAACCATGACAGATTCAGTCTTGAAGGAAATTATTAATATTAGGTAGTCATTATTATCCGTCGACACTGCCCTGCGCCCGACACCCGAGACGACATATTAGGTCTCTCATACTCAGTAATTTTACTAGCAATAGTGCCCTTATCCCGAAACACAAAAGTGCAAGTTGTTACTTTACAGAAGCTACAAGCGTCAGCCGCGCAAGCCATCCGGGAGGGCAAGGAGGAGAAAACCTTTACCGGAGTGGCCCCTTTGCGACTGCCGAAGCATTTGGCTGACAGCGCACGCGCGGACGACGCCATCTCAGCTAAAGCCGTTGAGAATGTCGTCGCACAGTATGCCAAACCCAATGGGGATCACGGCAAGACCGACGCGGCCCAAGTGTTCCGGCAGGCCAACCTCCAGCAGGCTGTAGCTGAGGAGGACCACAATGAAGACGAAGAAGGCTATGAACATGACTACCCTGAGGATTACGATGGATATTACAATGAGGTTTGTATTTTTGCTGGATTGCATGTAAACTGAGGAGGTTATGTACGTGGGGCGATCAAAAAGTAATAAAAAAGTTATGATCACTTATTATACTAAATACAACGATTCTAGTTTAAATTTATTTAGCCTACATATTCTTCTAACAAGTCGATACATTGAGGCTTACGTTTCTGTAAACCTAAAATAACCTTTAAACAATAGTCACTTTGATTCTGTGAAAGATAATTTTACTACCTGCATGGTGTTATGTTTGCGACGTCGACTACTACACCGAGGGTTCGATCCCCGGACAGTACAAACGTGTGTGCATAAGCATGTCTGATTGTATTGGTCTGGCTGTTTCTATGTACAATGTATATTATTTACAAAAAAAAGTATTTAAGTATGTGTATCATTGCTTAGTATTTATATTCAGGCTAATGCTTAGTTGATGCTAGATAGTGCTGTGTGATAGCCAGTAGATATATTTTTATTTATTATATTATTATTATAAAATTTATTTTAACTATTATTTCATGCCTCTAGGAAGCCGATAGCAGTAATCTTTCATCACCGTCCTCATTTTCAAATGTAAGAAGCCTAAGTATATGAAAAATCGTTTTTGATTGGTCAGGAGGAGGAAGCGGGCGTGTACTACTCCTGCGAGGGTGTGGCCAAGGTGAGTGGCGTCCGATGCGATCGGGCCCAAGTGCAGGTCATGTTCGACCAGGAGATCTGCTCGCCCAAGATACTGGTCACCGACGCCGACACCGGCGAGATACTCGCCGACATGCTCATACACACGGACACCGAGTTTCAGGTTTGTATACATTTTGGTAGAATCATCCAGCACTAGCATAGAGCCACTCGGATGGTCAATGATCTAACAATCAATTCATTCAGTCAATTGGGCAATTGTCTTACCTCTTTGGCCTTACGCAAAGACGTTGCAAGTCTGTGTTTTTTACCGTTTACATAAAGGGGAGTGTTCTAAAGAATTGTTCAATCTTATATCTGCAGCTGCGTTCTACCATTGGACTACCTGCCATTAAATTTTATCCTCATGATCTTGATGTTTAGCGTTCCAGTACAGTTCGATTTATGCGCAACTTTCTTTCACGCACATTGCTTTTATGGATCGACCTCCTAGCAGTAGTGGCATTCCCTAAAAAAATATATGTCTTTGGAACCTTCAGGAAAAGAGTTTAATCCTTCCTTAAGGGCAAGCAACGCATACGGTAACACTCCGTTTTTCATTGGAGGAGATGATCACTGACATTCTGTCAGGTGACTCTCTGGCTCGTTTGCGCCCTATAACATAAAAATGCAAACAGTAAGGGTAGATTGGGTACTTAACGAAAATTCTTTTGTGTTCATACATCTGGTATTCTCATCACGCAAACAGTAAATTAGCCATTAAACGAAATGTCTGTTTTCTTGAAACTTGGCATGTAGAATGGGGTGAAAACGATTTATGAAAAGTATTAATAATCTTAATACCTAAAACTATGATTATTATTGTCTATATATCGATATTTTATTTAAAGAAAAATATCAAAGGTACGTCAGTTATCTAATATCGTGACGTCTCGTGTTGTAATTTCCATAAAATATTTATGGAAATATGTCGATTTGACAGATCGAAATAAGTAAATATACTTCTTTAATATCCAATAAATATATTATCAAATGACGTAGTTACCATTTCAATTGTGAGATATACAAAATACTTTAAATCGTTAGTATTACAATCAGATTTATTAATTAATTAACGATTAATAACATAACCATCTAAATTAATCATCCTAATCGTTAATCTATTGATTCAGTTGTCAGAGGACTCATGTTCGTGGTCGGGAACGGACTACACAAGCAACGAGCCCGTAGACAAAAGTGTCACCATCGACTTCCCCGACAGCGAGACCGCCATGCACTTCTACGATAGTTGCGAGGTGAGTTATTATCACACTAATATTATAAAGGCGAAAGTTAAGGAGTGTGTATGTGTGTTACGCGTGTTTGTTCGCGACAGGGTTTAACGACAGATACCGACAACGCTGTCGCCGTAGCTAGTTTTTAAGCGTGTACACTTCGATTATGAAGGTATTTGCCATCGATACTCTAAGAAAGAGACTTAGCACTGTGTGGGCTGTCCGTTTGCCTTATATGTGTACTAACTTACTTTGACATTTTATCAACTTAATTCCATAAATGCTATAAAAGGAAGAAATCACTCAATATTTGTATAAATAACAAAAACGGTTCTAAAGTATGATTAATAGAACATTTTTTCCTTTGCAGACCAGCAAAGCAGAGATATATTCTACAACAGATCCAGAATCTTAAACATTTTAACTTAATAAAGTAGATATGTAATTATGACTACGATTGTTTTATATTTCTTGTAAGAACATAGTTTTCTCATTTCATTGTCAAAAGTGTCGAAGTATATAGCAATGTTCTTTAAAATAAAATTGAATGTTTTTATTTACTTTCTCGCTTTTCCAGATCTCAGGTGGAACATTGCGATAGGTGTTTTTATAATATAGAATATCATTTTTATTAAACATTGAAAGACTTTATGTATCATTTATAAATAGAAATCAATAATTACACTTGTTAATCAGAAATGAGCCTTGTTCACGTTATTGTAAGTTGAAAGCGAAAATCGTGGAAATTGAATCAAAAGTTGAATATTTTTATTAATTAAAATGATTTATTGTTATTTAAATGTTACCACCGTTAGTTATGATGGAATCCGGTTGTGAAGTGACTTTTTTATCAGATAATTAAGGCTTATTAGTTTGTCACTTCTGTTTATTGTATTTTGTTCATTATTGTGTTGTGACAATTAAATTGTTATGCAACCAACGTGAACAAATGTTTGATGTGGACTTAGATAAGACTTGCCGCTGTGTAACGGGCTAATTATGGGTTGTATATAATTTAGGACTAAGATACAAGGAGATCTAATAAACTAATGAGAATGAATGAAAAGGAACATTTTCCTACAAAATATTAATTGTTCACCGTTAGTTAGGTCTCCTTTGTGCTAAACAATGCTGCGAATGATGGATATCTATACCAATTGTAATCGATCACTCGCAGCTCAGCCTTGCAGCAAACGCCAATTTACCGAATTCATCAATGTTATAACTTAAATTATTTGTTGCAAACGTAGTTACATTAACATTTTGTGTATTGTGACATTTATGGATTTTGTGAATAACATTATTACATAATTAAGAATGATTGAAATGGGAAAGGGAGTTGTTACTTTGTATTGAAATACTTTTGTTGATATTTTTTTATTTATTGAATATGTACCTTCGTAAAAAAATAAATGTTTTAATAGTATTTTCCTTTTCTCATTTGAATTGTGATATTGTAAAAGCTAATTATTATCTAAAGCCAGTGAAATAAATATAGATGGTAAAAAGCATGTGTTTTTTTTAATATAAGTATGCAATATTTTAGATATTAAAGCAATCATAAACATGTAGATATTTTATATCAATGAAACAGTTTATAACACCTCACTAGAAAGGCCTGTCTCAATACATGGCTGATTACAAAACGACACAATACACACTAAACTCTTGTTAAGTTTGTGTTGTGTCGGTTAATTTAATCAAAATACAGTTTGCCGCAATACCATTGAAGATTATTTATAAAAAATAGACATAAATGGACAATCGCCCTCCCTTTTTGTCCGATAAGCAGGATGTATCACGATCATCGCATTAATTCTAAAAGTTTATAAAACTGACGACACTATGGTCGTTGTCTTTACGTTACACCTCTTGATTGATATATATATAAATTATAAATCATTGTTTCAATAAGTTCTCTAAAGTGGTTATTGTAGCAAGGATATGATAGAAAAAAATACATTAATTTTTCGAGAGTTATCTTGTCAGTTGGATGAGATTGGATGTGCTTTCATTAAATAGGATGATACCTTCTTTAACTCATTTTATAATAAGCTGGAATTAAAAATAATATGCCAAATTGATATATGAAAACTCCTTATCAAATCAACAATAAATTGTTGTTTATCTGTGTGTGGTGTCTTCATAATGCTTCATAATTTATATGACATGTTCAATATAATTCCAAAACTTTTAGCTGTTTCTTTTACAATTTATAATGTTCAGAATATTGATTCCAAGGAAACAGAAGAGGGAAGTAATTTCAAGCAGGAACAAGTTGTGGTCAGGGCAGTGTTTATCAACTGCGAACCCAACGTTAGGTTTATTTTATTATACATTTTTAGGAAAGAGTTTTGGAACCTGGCTAAACTATCTACTATATCAATCGGGTAGTTTGAGATCAAAATCTCTTTATTGGGAATGGCCTGATGTAGTCTTACAGTCGGATGTTGAGACTTGTTTTTGGTATTTTCTTTGTTCATTATACATTTATAGTAGTGAGTCGAATATGTGTTTCATGCTGGCTAGACTAAATAAATATACGCCGACATTCACACAGCGCCATCTAGCCCCAAGTTAAGCGTCAAGCCTGTATTATGGGTAGGTTCTACTAGGTACCATAGGTACTTAAATACATTTCTTTTTTGTAAATGCTTACATATTATACATAGAAAACACTTAGACCATCACAAACAGACATGTTCATGCACACAAATGTTTGTACTGACCCTGATACACTGATCTAACACGGAACACTTGGTGTAGCAGCCGACGTCTCTACCGCAACACCAAATGGGTCGTCGAAAATATCACGATTGCTGGACACACATTTTCCATTTTTATTTTTTCAGAATAGGCGACTTCATAGCGTCAAATACGAAGATCTCGCATAATAAATTATTTCATAAAACTTCAGTGTTTTATGAAATAAGATAATCACTTAATGTTGATACCTATGACGATACATCATCATCAACTCATTATACGTCCCCACCGAGGGGCACGCCCTACCCGTAAAGAGTGTATAGGCCTTAGTCGTCCACGCGGGCTCAGTGCGGATTGGCCGACTTCACGTCAACCTTTGAATCTCATTGCAGGCGTGCGCAGGTTTCCTCACGATGTATTCCTTCACCGTAAGCGCGTCGGATAACGTACATATAATTTTGAAAATTCGAAATCACATTGGTGCGTGGCGAGATTCGATCCTGCGCCCTTCCGGTAGGAAGGCAACAGTCCACACCATTGAGCTACCGACGGTCCTTATGACGATACATTTAAGAATAATGTCACTATGGTATGCACATTGTTTTGGAATATCTCACAGGAAGATGCTGATGTGATTGAAAGCGAGGCCACGCGTTTTCAGCGCGAGGAGTTGTTCAAGCACAGTGCTTTGCAAGACTGCCTCAAAAAACTTGCACTTACCGTCAAAATAGCTAGCGAACCGGAAGTAAGTATTAAGTCAACTTTACCTCTATTAACTTGGCTTTTCTATATATGTAGGAATCAACTATTTACTACTGAAATTTGAACAGTACATTATAATCCAATTAATACCATGTAGCCGTTGAAGGATTACCTACGTAGGTAACCCAATCACCATTATTACACGCGCGCGCGCAAATCGTCCAAATGACACAACACACACAACCACCACCAACATAAACTTACCAGTTACCTAGGTATAGTTCTGTTTGTACTTTGTATCTATTATCTTTTTGGGTAATATTTTTCTTTCTTTCAACACTACATAGCCGAGGTTCCGTCCCTTGCAATAGGCGATCGCGATTCCTTGTAAGTTTGAACAGTTCACATTCGCATTACCAGCACGTACCGAGACGCTTTTATCCCCAAACGTATTACAGGTTACCTAGCCCCCTTAGGGCTTAGCTACCTGCGACACCTTAGGGCGAGGGCCGAGTTTTGAGACCCACTCTGGGACACCCTTAGGCTAGTTGGCCGCGGTGAAGCTATGAAGGTAAACTGCGGTCAACAGCGCAAAGTTCATCGGTAAAAAAACGGTTAGGTACAATATAGGACAGTAAACCATGTAATTATAAGTCTTGTGTATTTATTAAGGTTGTTAATTTTAAATTTATCTATATTTTAGAAAAGTTCAGGCGATGAATATATTCCAATAGAGCACGTCTTTGATGGTTCCAACAAGAAACGCACCCGCCTTCTTAATCCGTACATACTACGTTTACGGAGAGAAACACCGTTACAAGCTTACAAACTGCGTCGTGTCGATGTAAGAAGTATTGAGCCTGATTAATTTTATGAATGTACCGAAATAGGTAACTTTGAGAGAAATCTTATTTCTTTACAGACTGTTAATGGTATTCTTACTGAATCTGATGGCTTGAAGCGAATGAGATCAAAAAAGGTTGGTCATAACATAACTGACATAAATAAGTTAAAATAACAAGCAATATAAGAAGTACCTAGATAGATAGGGCAATAATAAATAAAAGTATTAAAACGAAATTACCATGTGGGGTGATGTTCTGACTTTCCAAGCCCAATTCTTACAGAATGGCCTAATTAATGTCAATAATTGTTGAAACGAAATTAGGATTTTTTGCTATTTAAATATTTCAGAATCGTGTTCTCCGTAATTTGGACGAATTAACGAACCAAGTCAAAAGCAGGCTGGGTGTACAACGTCAGAAGGATCACTACGTCATACCGTACACTTTGTTAACGAACAACACTGGGACAAGATCTGAACAGAAGGGGTTAAAATGTGGTTTGTATTGCATATGAATTTCCCCTAAAATAGTAAATCGCAAAATAATTACAAGTTTGGTAATTTCAGATACTACTAATTCTACAAGTCGAACAACGAAGGCACGATCATCAAATGTCAATGTCCAGAGAGATGATCCTCATAAAAGCGACAGTTTTATTGAATACAAATTAGATACCGGCATTTATGAGCCTGCAAACGATGACATTAGAGGTACAACTTTGAATATAATTAATAATATAAATCGGTATCGGTAAAAAAATTGACGGATATGAAAGATTTTGATGCTAACCACACCATCTACCTACGCAACCTACGTAAGTACAGCAAAGGAGAATAACCTGCTTGGGTATTAGTATATAGGTACATATTAGTTTACAATAAATGTATAAATCAATAAGTAACGACAGGTCGTCACGTCGACGATTCCGTAATGCTTAACATACGTAGCTGAGACATGAACTTTATTACGCGGGATTAATTCAAACATTTAAAGTCACTCAACGGGCAATGAAGCGAGCTATACTCGGGGTCTGTCAAAAGAATAAAATAAGAAATGATGTTGCAAGAGAACTAAAGTTCTACCGACATATCTTGCCGGATCAACTAATTGAAGTGGCAGTAAGCCGGTCACGTATGTCGCTAAAACGATGGCGTTGGAGCAACCGTAGCGTAGGACGCCCTCCGGCCCGATGGACCGACGACTTGCGAAAGATCGTAGGTGGATGCTGGATAAGGAAAGCGAAAGACCAGGATATCTGGCGCAAAATGGGAGAGACCTACGTCAGGCAGTGGACTGCAACAGGTTGAAGAGAGTACGTAGATAACGCAATCTATCAGGGGATTTAGGGTGCTCGCAAAATATATTTTGCCCACATTAAACTTAGGTCTTGCCACGCCACTGATGTTATTTTCCTATTGTTGGGTACAGTTTTAATAAATAAAAGCATTTTATGCATTACAGTTAAAAGAGATACTTGCACTCTTACTAATAATCCACTACAGAAACGCGAAAAGCGTCAAGAGCATAATATAATTGTAGAAGACATTACAGATGAATACATTATGCCTAGGGCGGCAAAAAAACGTTTTCCTCATCGTTTTGAACACGCTGTTGAAAGTAGAGGAGTAACAGAGCCTCAAATAACTTCAAATTATGATTATGATAAAACTGATGAAACGGAAAACCAATTCAAACCACAGGTGAAAAACAACATCAAACCCCAAAACTTGCATGATCAAATCGAAGTTCATAGGACTACACTACAAGAAGGTACCTTAAAAGAAACCAAAGCGTTAAATGAAAACGGCATGAAAGATATGACTCATATATCAACCAAAACTCAAAACCTAGCAGATCATAGCACACGAAAAAGTTTTACGAGAAAACCCAAAAATCCAGCTAAACTTAATTCAAATGAGAGGTCTCCTGAAAGAAATTTTGTGATTTATGATATCGGCAATGCTGATCTTTGGTACACAGTAAATGTACAGTTGTTCGAGAAGACAAGTACCTCCGAAGGGAAAACGATTTGGAATGATATAACTAAAGGTGAAGTAGCCAGGTAAAAAATAAAAAATGTCATTCTGCACAAGATATGTTGATAATACAAATTTATCTGACTCTTTTAGTCTTAATTTATGTTGTCAATATAGGTAGATGATACATAGGTAAAATAATGGTATCCGTTTTATCGAATGCGATAAAAAATATTAAAACAACGAAAGTTTTTATTACTGTGAATGCAGAATAATCAATGAGTGCGCGTACAAAGTTGTGTGTCTAGCGGTAAAATTGTACGGGAGCATTATTTATCGGATACGTTATAATTTTCCAGACCGTTTTTTGTTTACTGCATACTGAATACGATGCCTATGTGAATTCAGTCGCTCATACAATTCCATACGCCATCGATGAAAAAACGTATCCAATGAAACGGACCAGTAATGTAATGTGTGAACGGGCTTTTAGTGTTGTAAACAAAAGTTTCCGCGGTAAAAGTCTGCCTATCGCGTCAGTTAGACAGAATTTTCATTCATAATCACGTCCTTCGCTACATGTCATAGTGACATTGTAGTATGCTCGTGCTTTTTATTTTAACCCTTTTAATGACGCCTTAAGGCTAATAAATAATTGTATGTCATACATATAACAATAAGTCAACGTATGTGTCAAGCGGCTCGAGCATTTTTAGGTTGATATTGCTTCGTGATTGTGCATCTAATTAGTTTGTATATTTATGTTGATAGCAATATAATATCCCATGGAACTAAAGAGCATATGCTGCCTTATACGCAACGCTAAGTTATCCTTAGGAGTACCTCTAGCATAGATTTCTTGTTATTACATACATACAAATGCTGTGTCATTAAATCTTTCAGCGTGAGTACTTTGCAGCCTGAATGGACCGACCCGGATATAATTGTTAGGTATAAACCGTCCGAATGGATAGCGAAGGAAGAGTTCACATTACCCTCTGCCAACAATTTGTGTGTTCTTGTCCCGGTTCACGATGACATGCACATAGCATCAGACGATTACATCGATATTGGTAAACTTTTCGTTTTTCTGTGATGAGTAATAAGTGGTTAAAGCAGAATTATGAGCGACTCGACTCTATGATCAACTCTTTCTTCCATGTTTTAATCTAAATCATCTTTGGGTGAAAATAACTTGACATTTCTATTTTTCCTTTAAATTTCCTAATTTACATCAGCACTTTATATAAAGGGCTGATGTGAATTAGGTAAGTAGGATATGGTTTTATTTAATCATTGGTTGGGTTTTATTAGATAATTTATGGAGACTGGGCAATAAATACACGATTAACTGATAAATACACAGTCAGATTTTTTATATAGCTTTAAATATATTTTTATGTTACGCCGAGCCGATAACTTAAAATGCCATACGAACCAATTTTTTTCTAAAAGATAGGTAATGGGGGTAGTTTCCACAGAGACGTTGAAATGATGTGATGAGTCTCTAGCTGAATTTAGCTGCAAATTCCAACTGTTGACAAAGATTAAGCACGCAACATTATAATAAATTATATTTTAAATACAAGATAAGCTTGAAGTTTTTCGAGAATTGACAGGGCGACAAACATGAAATAGGAAAATTACCCACCCACCTATATACCTACAATATTTTAGGAACATAGAATTATTAAGTGATCTGTTATTACAGGTAACTTTGTAAAATACATAATCGTACCGAAGGACGACATTGTGGGATTGGATGATAAAAATATATTAAATAAACGCAATGATAATTACACTTATTCCTCATTAAGCGGCCGGGGTGAAAAGGTTTCTACTTTTACTACTACACTACTTTTTGTACATCTACAAATATATTGGTGCTTGTTATACCTAGATGTTAGTAGCAAAACGTTATGCAGTTCGTGTAGTGTCCAGGCATTTCGACATTAGCCTGCTCTTCATAGTCTAGCCACAGTAGACACTAGTCTATCTTACACCATCAGTATATAGTTTTGAATAAAGATATGTCTTTTAGTTCTCAATCGAGGCTCTGCGTTAACGTTGGTTCGTTTTCGTATGAAAGTTCGGTTTTCTATAAACATTGAAATATAATTTCAAAAGGTCATAAATTAAATTACTGAATTTAAAAATTCGCGCATTTGATCAAGCTCATTCCTGATATGGGCACCTGGGATATTTATGTTGTAGGTATCATTGCATTAACGTAAAGTGAACTGCGAACACAACACTACAAATCATGATTCGCTTAGTGTCAAGTTGAGACTACCTATCTCGAAATACCTATGACTACCTATCTCTCAATGTCTGTCAATTTAGTAATTGCCGGTAGATTTAAAATGTATGAATATTTTGCGTAGGTTGTGCCCAGTTCAACAATAACAACGACTAGATACGTAGACGTACTTAGGTACCTACTTTCTATTGACCTACGTTACATCCTAATTTAAAGGATCACCGCCGAGTAATGGTTCGTGTTTCGAGGGCCATGCTTACCGAACGTGAAGAAGAGTTACAGATTAATGCCGTCGGTCCCGAACGGTTCTTAACAATGCCGCATCGAAGAACACACCGCGCACAGATCGACTTGGAAGCGCGCGCTGATTACAACCAACTGATTCGTGTAGGGTTAGTTACTTTATAAATTGATACAAGATTCGTAATAAGATCCAGGAGGATGTGTTTGTGGAAGACATAAACAGTATTTTAAAAGAAAGAACGAAAAAAATATTTATTTTCGTATCGTGTAGGAATTATGTCTGCTTATTAAACCCTACAGGTGAAGTAGTCTGAGATTCGTAATAACGATGCCATATGTGTCAGGTTCAAATTCTGTAAGGGGAAATTCTTCAATTGTCTCTTTATTTAATATACTAAGGCTGCTGAAAAGTATACTATTTACGATAAAGATATGTCAGTTTAACTTTAATTTATTCCAAAAGCCCCTCGAATGTTTAGAAGAATTGACACTATAGTTAATCTTTATTTCCGGAATTCCTCACTCGAGAGGATATTTTATTCCTAAAGGCTTGTCATCCGGTGGGCAGTTCCATAACTGAGTAACATTTTCAGATCATCCGGTAGTATAATAACAATTGTGGCGGATAACACCAGGCGAACGCGGTCCATAATAACAGTGCAAGCGACTAATAAAGGATTAGCAGCTGCTAACTTTAGGTGATTCTCATATTATGCAATCACGAAATTACCTGCATTAGATTATGCTGTAAACAACATTTATAGATTACCCAATATATAATTAATTATAATTTCTTCCTCATTTTTTTTTTGTCTAAACCTACAATAAAATGGGTTAAATTCTATTGTGACGTAGAAATTTCAGAGATTTATGCTTATGTCTATAATCGATAAAATGTTGGCCAGACGGCATCTACTTACCTACACAATTTATTTTTTACTTTTTTTCTATTTCTTCTTAATAATAATAAACAAGTTCCCTAAACAATTAAACAAGATTTACTTTACTAGGGTCAGAACAAGGGATTGCGGTCCAGAAATGGCAAGCGTAATGAACGAGAAAAGTGAAGGCATTGTTGCTGGTCCAATTTTGTTACCACCGCGACATACACAACGCTTCCGGTTTGAGATACCGGAGAAATACCTGTTGAAAAGATACATTGCTCAGGTATAGAAAAAATATTATTGTTAAATCATAATGCACCAATTTAAGACAGGGCAACTAATAAATATAAGTATAATTTACTTATATAGATATATTTTGTAAATAGGTACATACATAATATTTTCTCGCTTCTATATCTCTTCTTCAACCTGTTTGCAGATGTATCCACTAGTATTGGTCTTCCCATCCGCACCAGATACCGCGGTCTACACTTTTCTCACCCAGCTTCCCAGTGACATATCGTAAGTCGTCGGTTAATCGGGCTGGGAACATCGTACCACAGTAACAGTTCTGTCTACTGTGATCGTACTTACGCTATAACATTTATGCATATAGAAACACCTAGAATAAACTGACAAATGTTTGTACTATGCCTTAATCGACCCTTGGTAAAATAGCCATCGTTTATCTTCTCGAGTCGTGAAAATATTCCTAGGTAAGTAACATTTTATACCCTGATATGTAATATAATTCAGTGCTTGATAAATGATGAAGAAAATCAGTTGCAGTGCGAGACGTCGCCATAAAGAAAAACGACCGTTTTTCTGCGTGTGCATTGTACTGTGTTTGCCTAATAAGTATTATTAATATTATTAGGTACATACTATTTTGAAAATACAGATTGTGCTTTTTTAAAACTTTTTTTTTTTAATTTATCCGCTGCTCCCACGTAAAAACAAACGTCGAGAACCTAAATATACATTTCATAGAAATTTTAGTTTTAGTTTTTGCCATCTGTGTGGATTTGCCAGTTAGTTTTTGGAATTACTAACTGTTGCCAGGGTGCGCCCGATATGCGATTCTTCAGGTATATCTTCGGAAGGCTCCTTTCATGCACCCCATGTTTTTTTTAAAATTGTTTTTGCTATCGATACGCTAAGAAGAAGAAGAATATTTTAAACAAGGAATACTTATACCTAATAATTATATAATTACGAGTAAAAAGCAAAATCAGTTTCCCTTTTATTTCATTATTTCCCCTTACCAAAGGAATACCCATATGTCTCTATTAACCGATTAATAATCCGTACAATCCAATAGATACCTGAATAACTAATAAATAATAATCAAATAAATATAGACGCGAGGGACCCCAAGTCTGAAGAAAATCTCTTTCTTTTTAAAAGTCGGCAACCCACTCTATTATCCTTCGGAGTACCTGCCGAGTGCTCGATTGTCTACCTATGAAATAAAAATAAATACGGATGCAGATGAGGACCCGAAACTGTCGTGCAGCGAGATGGCTCCTGTGCGACAGGCGAGTGCGGGGCTGCGCCCTCGGGCTGTCGTCCGGCGCGCCCGCTCCGTCTGCTACAGCGACTGCGTCTCCGTCAACCTGTGCGTCATAGCCGTCGGAGTATTGTTGGCTTTGCTGATACTTGGTAAAGCACTTCATTATTTTACCTAGGTAGAATAGAGAGCATTTAGGCAGCTTTTAGGTCTTTATCTTAACTTAGGTACTGACTTATAGAGCGTCGGTGGCTCATTGGTATGGACTGTCCTTCAGATCTGGGGGGTGCAGGTTCAAATCCAATGTGTTTTCGAATTTTCGAAAATCATATGTATGTTCATATCGTGAGGAAACCTGCGCACGCCCACGAAGAAATTCAAAGGTTTTACATGAAGTCGGCCAATCCGCATTGAGTCCGCGTGGATGACTAAGGCCGTATAGGGATACGGGTTGGCTCTTGCCCTTCGGTGGGGACGCATAGTGAGCTGATGATGAAATGATAGGTACAGAAATTAATTATAAGTTGCAAATGGTTGCTACCTTAAAACGATAATGATATCTTATTCTGAGTAGTTTAGACATAGAGGTGGGTGAATACCGAATGATAGACCGAATGGTCTATCTTTATACGAGAAGAGAGTAGATAAATCTTTGATTGCAACCTGCACAGTCAGTGCTTATGTATGGGAAGTTTGAAACAGAATCGATATGCAGCAGCAACGATATTAGGTACTATAGGTAATTACTATATTTTTTTCAGGTATTGTAAAAGCATGCTTTGGTTATTCTGCGGTGTGTGCGTAGATGGGTCTCGATAAAGTGGTGGATATGCCCCGCAAACTGGAGCGATACTACGAGCCAGGCTTACAAGACCGCACCGTTGTCTACGACAGCGAAGGCTGGCCTATCCATCCAGACACCAAGAAACGGAGTGTCCGTGTTATTTCAGCGTAAGTTATTTTTTACATAGTTGCTAGGCAAACGACGTCGTAGAGCGTCGAAGAGAGTCGTCTGTTGCCTTCCGATGTGGATCAAATCCCGCCACGAATCAATGTATTTTCTAATTTTCGAAATTATATTTTACGTTATCCGACGCTCTTACGGTGAAGGAAAACATCGTGAGGAAACCTGAACCTTTGAATCTACGAATAGATTCAAAGGTTGTGCGTGAAGTCGGCCAATCCGTACTGGGCCTATGTGGACGACTAAGACCTTTACACCCTTTACGGGTATAAATCTGAGTTTCCGTTCAGATCTCTATCAGGCAAGATTTTAAGTCAATAATACAAGTTTGATCTGTGAAATAGTATTGTAGCTGCCAATATGTATACTGACGCTCTTTGTCGATAGGTCCATGGAGTTCCTATTGAATATCATCATTTTTATCGTACTGCCGTGCTTGATGTTACGTAACGCTGTAAATCAGCTGGTGTGCCAGACCAAACGTCGTCGCCCCGCCGACGGCGGCCCGCCCACGGGGAATGACAAAAAATGCTTCAGCACCCACGACATGCAGGTATTGAGCACACGTCAAAGACGTAAATGTTTCAAGCTGAATCCCTCGCCACACGCTAGGTAAAGCTGGACTTCTGCGGATAAAAATGACGGCGGTGTTTCGAAAAGACAATTCATTTGGAACAGTGAGGAATTGCACTTGTGAACTTTATGTATTGTTTACCGCTCGAGGACTTATCGCGGAAAGACAGTAGAACATATATTATTTTCCGGGCATATTTTAGCCACGAGTCATTGGCCGTCTGCGATGGTAAATATCTGCCTGCTGGTCAATTGGAAGTGCAATTCCTGGCTGTTCGTAGGGGCAACAGCTGCGGTGGCGTCGGAAACGAGGCGGCATGTACCGGTGGATGACGCCGGAGGCTGAGGAGCTCCCATATTTGGAGTAACGAACTCGTTGCACGGAAACCAGTTGAATGTGACTTTGTAAGATGCTTAAGAATTTTTATATAGCTGTAAGGTTTAGTATATGGACCCGCATAGCCGCCTCAGGGGTGGTCCGACTATGTTTATATAGTTTGGCCAATGAAACGCATGTAGTTTTATTCATTTCATCACCATCAGCCTATAACGGCCCACTGCAGGGCACAGGCATTCCCGCACAGCATAGCTATGGGGAGATTGGATCATAAAGAAACTGGGATAGCCCAATGCGGTAACTGTCATCCTAAGATCGTAGTGGGGACCGCTTACCGTGCCCCGAAAGCAAGGAATGATCTTACTTTTCGGCCAATCAGGTGTTTGTGCCCACTAAACCACGGAGGCTTTTGTCTATTGAGGTAATATTAATAGGTATACAGCTAAGTTGACCATGTTACATGTCTGTGCGATGGCATGGGAAGATCAGTTGCGATCAATACGTATGCTTACGTTAACGGGGTATCTAACACGTAAATAACAGAATTGGCAACTTTTCACTATACCTATAGGACAGTTGTCCCAAAAAGGTCTGCAATAATCACCAATAAATTTATAAATGTTAATTCGTTTTATCAATTAGAGAATAATAATCAAAGGACCTACGCGTTTCACAATATGAAGGATCTTATTGCTACGGCGGGAAGGTCCATTCCCTGCAGTTGGCCGTTATAGGATGATAATAATATTCAACAGATGCGACCTCTGTTGCACGAGCGAGACGGTGCCGTGCCCTCGTCGTGCGCGAACTCGGAGCAAGACGACGCCGAGTATATTCTGATGCAGATGCAGAAGAGCAAGGAGTCTCTGGTCGTTAGTAAACAATTATTGGCGGATCTCCAACTAATGTGAAGATTATGATGACCTTTGCTATATGCAAATATACCTATAATATATGCAATACCTATGATATATGCAATATATAGCTAGGATATTTACGTATACAATAGGACATGACATCAACTTTACTCAGCGAAGAAAAGCGAACATTTAGGTGCCTATAGTCCAGAGTTGTACAAAATGCTTTTAAAAAAGTATTTAAATACAAAATTCAAGATACTTTTCAGATTAACTTTTTCAACACTAAATGCAAAATAGGTCTATATTTACAAAATCTTTTTTTCAATATAAAAATACCTTATAACCAAGTCTTGGTTTACAAAAAGGGGTCCACTAAATAGCACTATTTTTTTGCATTCAAAAAAAGATTAATATAAATTTTGGAAAAAATGTCACTTTGCCGAATTTTTGAGTGTTTTGTATGGAGCTGGGACTTTCAAATTTTATTAGTATTAAAATTTAAAAAAGGTGAACGTGGATTGAAATCACTTCAACCTAACGCAGTCCACTGCTAGGTCATCCCCATTCCAGCGACCTTTGCAAGTTGGCGGTCAGGTTAGAGGGCGTCCTAAGCTACACACGTTTGGTCATAACTCACTCACTTACGTTAGAAATTAGAAAAGGTGCTCTAAACGCATAAAAAGACCAAATTCTAACTCCCTAAACACGATCCACGCAACCTGATACATTAAACACATTATTTTCTTAATTAAAGTTACTATATTTGATTTATATTTATAAAAATCTTCGAAAAATGTTCCCGCTTCATCAAAGCACGATAGAAAATTCGGCTTAGTTGTACCCTAATAAATATTTGCTACACCTCAACACGAAATCTCAAATATCTGAGATCCTTTTTAGGGTTCCGTAACCAAATGGCAAAAAAAAACGGAACCCTTATAGATTCGTCAAGTCTGTCTGTCCGTCCGTATGTCACACCCTTTTTTCTCCGAACAATAAGCACTACACTATTCAAACTTTGTAAGTATATGTATTCTGTAAACCGCTATTAGGTTTTGAAAAGAAACTTGAAAAAAATATCTATATTTTGAGGTTCCCCATACATTGAACTGAAACGATACGATTGTGGTGTGTAGTTTTTTTATACGTCATAAACGGTGAACCACTATTTTTTCATATTTAAGCTGCCTGACTAAATAAAAATTATTTTATTTAATGTTACTTGCTGCTGCGGAACCCTCCATGGGCGAGTCCGACTCGCGCTTGGCCAATATTTTTTTTTGCGTATTATTAAGAGAAATAGACACACAATGGCGTGCCGAACAAAAGTCTAATAATATAATATGCCTATTTTTGCATGACATTTCGGTCATATTTATACGTAAATACTGTTACATTATTTATAATAATAATACACTCTAAAACAATATAAAATCTGGAGTAATTTGTTGACTTTGTGAAGTTTATAGCCTTTGTAAGTATATAGAAACAATTATTTATCTATTTCTCAACTTCACAGAGAAGCAAGAAAAATCCTGATTCCGGGCCGGCTTCAGACAAAAATGCACTGAACACTGATGCCAAAATGTCCCACAGCAAACTTCGTTAAACTCTTTAAAATTTTATTTATACCTATAGGAAATAAACATATTTTATTTATCTAATATTTAATTTACATAATAATTTATAAATACAGGAAGGGATTTTGAAAGTACATAGTGCAAAGTGCCTATTTATGTTTTCTCAATATTACCTATGTAAAGTCAACGCTGTCCTCTGTAAATATTTCCGTTTTTATATGTGTCACAGTATCGCTATCATCATATGCGTTTTCGAAATTATCGCTGTGATCACTCACCATTAACTGTTCTTCAGCTTCGATGATTGCGGCAAAAATTTTCTTTTTTACTTTGGTTTGCATAGAAAGAGGCATTGCCCTCGTGGATTTCAACATAGACCTAAAAAAGGAATCTAATGCGTCGCCTTCAAGGTCTGACTTTGTAGTAGCCTCTTCTAGTGGCTCTACACTTTGGCTGGTTGAGACGTCAGGCTCTATAATTTTCATATTTTTCCCCTCGTGATTTATCACGTCCGTTTCAATACTTTCAATACTCTCTGTTACCCTATATTTCATGAAGGGTTCTAGGAACTGCATGGCCTTGGCATATTTCCAAGTGGTGATCTGTGCTGGCAATAGTTTATTTCGGCCCAACTTTGCTCTCTTCAGAGCCTCGCGATGATTGTCTCGCAGCTTTCTCCACTTTGTTCGTGCAGCTACAACTGTAAAATATATTTACAATTATAGGATTGTACTACAGACATATTAAGCTAGTTTACATCAGAATTTCTTTTTCTCTCTTCTCTCAGAATCTTCTTATTTTGAGGACCTATCTGGCCTATACTATATACCTAACTACATGAATCTCGAAAAAAACGGCTTTATTAATTTTATTTATTGATTTTGAGTATATTTTAATAGCCTAGAGCCATGCTTTGCAGGAAGTCCTTCGTTCAGCAGTGGGACGTTAAGTATAGGATGGTTAATTGTTAAATAACCAATTCTTTATACCTTATTTTTCAATACCATCCATTGTTATTTCGATCAGAGTAAACAATAACCGAAAAAAATTGAACAAAAAAAAGGGACTCTTCCCAGTGTGCTACAAGCTCACCTAACGTCACAAAAAAAAATTATAATAACAATGTCAAATATTAATGATATAACAAAATATTTTAGGCAATCACCTTCAGTAAGATATTTGGTTTGAACGCCGTAGCCCACAGTTAAATATTTAAAACAATACTTTAGGTATTTACATAATTCAACTATTCACTTTACATGGATAAACCAACGCCTTGAAACACTTTAAAACATTTGCCTGCCTGCCATCGGGAACTCAGAACTGACGGAGCCAACTTTACAATCAAACCTACCAATTTTTTTAGTAGAGATAGGTATTTTACGTAGTAGTACCTACCTAGGGTATTTGTAGATAAGTCATTTTGCAATGTTTAATGCATTTTTGACTATTAATATCTTTTAATATATTGATATAGTCGATGAGATAGAACCTCGGAGGAATTAAACTCCTCCGAGGATAGAGCCTACACAGAGTAAAAGATATATATTTTGAAATCACTATCATACTTTAATTACATTATTCAACAACCATAAAAACTAAATCGTTCATAAATATTTATTATGCAGATAATTTAAATATTTTTTTTAACGTGTCTATTTTTATCATTTTGAAACGGTTTTGGTAGTTACAATGAAAATAGTATATTAAAAAAAAGTAAACTTTTTTAAATCATTGGATACTAACCATTCGGTATTGAGGCGTTCTTGCATTTTTTCACAATCCGCTGCCAGGCTGCCTCTAAAAACGTTTTTTGATATTCTGGATGCTGCGGATCCCAAATGCAGCGCTCCGCTCGTATTGCAGCTATGAACAAATCCATCTTAATTAATAATATATAAGTTCATATAACGGATGTGTATGCCCAGTGTTTTATTTAATTACTCGCGATGTTAAGAATATACAAAGAAATTGGTAAAGAGTCTACGCGCCTAACTTGGCACCATTGGCAAAGCTCGGCGGCCGGACCCCGCGACACCAGTGTGCCCCCACCCTTTATAATCAATCCGGTTTATACTTATGTTACGGTATTCGTGCGCCTGCGCTTACAGATGCTTGCCTACACTAAACCGGTTTTGACGTTAAGCATGCGTGTTGTTTAAAAACCTTGGATATGCCGGGTTATCTGAAAACAGTATAGGTAGGTACCATTCTGGTTTACGAGTGATACGGCAAACGGTTAAGAAACAATATTGTCTTAAAATATTGTCTACGAATTACAGGTATCATGTATGTGTAGGTACTAAAAAGCAGTTATTCTTGTATAATAACTTCTGAAATAACTTTAAACTTGTGTAGTTCACAAGCAATCCCGCAGTCAGTTTCCATGTCCTCAACATTTTGTTTTAAGCATTGCCAAATCATTGACGTTAAGAGTTCAACTCACTCTCGAATAAGTTATGCCGGCCGAGTTGGATGGTTTGGCTCTGGTAGAGTCTGTTTCACGAAAGGAGTCCCGCGGCTATTTTTGGAACTAAATTAGACAACTCGGCCATATTGACGATTGCAAATTCTATGAATTGGGTTGTTGTAATAGGTTTCGGTGAGTTTTAAGCTCCATCAAAGCGTCATATCGATTGTTCATGATACTAATTGTTGTGAAAAAGTTCGATTTGAAATATTTTATTAACGTTAAAACCGTTCTAGCAAGCGAATTAATAAATCAACGTAACTTAATACCATCCAACCAATTTTACATGAGACTTGCCGCCATAAAAGGTACTTTTCAGAGTTGCCATATAAATATTTTTTGCCGTATTTATTGATTTTTTTTTCTTTTGAACAGTCTAATTTATTATGAGAGACAACTTTTATCAATAATTAAGACATTATAGATATTGGAGTGGAGTTCCCGAGCAGGGAGGAATGGCTCCAAAGCCCCAACACCTGCACAGACAGCAAAATCTGGTACACAGATGGCTCCAAAATGGGTAACAGAGTAGGATGTGGAGCCTACAGAGACCAACCCAGGGCTAATATTAGCACCAACTTGGGTAAGTACGCTTCCATCTTCCAGGCTGAAGTATAGAATAATATCCATCATAGAATGTGCGGAAGCGAATCGTCTGGAAAACTGTGTCAACCAAAAGATAACAATATGATCTGATAGCCAAGCAGCTCTAAAAGCATTAAGCTCAACCACTCTAAAATCAAAGCTGGTAAAAGACTGCGTGACCAAACTTAATGACCTGGGAGGAAATAATAGGATAACACTCAAATGGGTACCAGGACATTCTGACATCATTGGCAACGAAATTGCTGATGAACTCGCAAAGGCTGGGGCCAACACCACCCAAAAGACTGTAGAACCTGTCTGTGGCATCCCCGAAAGCCTGAGGAAAAATGAACTAGAACGGAAGCTCCTAGAGGACTCTGTAAGCTACTGGCTAGAGTCACCAGAGGCAGCTCACTCAAAAGTGCTTATCAAAGCCTATTCGAAGAAGCGAACCTCTGAACTGCTACAGCTCAGTAAACCCAAGGTCAGGGTCCTTGTAAGGGCACTGACAGGACACTGCAAGCTAAAAAGTCACCTTCACAAAATGAAGCTAAGTGACTCGGAAACTTGCAGATTCTGCGCGGAAGAGAGAGAGACACCAATGCACCTATTCTGCAATTGTGGTCCTCTACAATGGAAGCGAAACATCCACTTGGATAATTATTATCTATGCCCAAGTGACATCAAATCTATAAAGTTGGGCAGGATCCTAAACTTCCTAAAAAGTGCCCAACTTTTAGATGAACTCTAAGAGAGGAGCGAGTCACAAAAGATCTTCTAGGTCGAAGTGACTACAGGTCTGTGTAAGCCTGAATAGCCCTCCTAACCCGAATAATAATAATAATTATCGATATTAGCTATCTATAGTAAATTAAATTACTATTATTTTCGTAATTTAATTGCTAATGTGCCGGATAAAAGATACAAGTAACACAAAAAATAAGAAAGCGGCATCCGATCAAATTCATCTTTAATTAGCTTAGTTAATACATAAAAAAAGTAAAAAAACCAATACATAACATCATTGTTAAACACAAAACACTATTTATAATTTATGATTAAACTGCAAATCAGACATACGTTTTGCAGAGGTGCAAAGGGCAATAGCTATACTTACACTCAAAGAGTGAATCAGTGATTTTTAGCCTCGGAGGAAAAAAAGACGGGAGCCGTTAACAGCTATAAGTTACGAACAAATAATTCTGCCACATTTTGAGGTAGGGCGGGGGGAGAAACCCAATACCACATAGAAAATTCACGCACACAGGCACAAAAAAAAATTGTGTCGTTACACAACACACAAGTTCAAAACAATATCAGTGTGGCACTTTTAAGCACACACACATTTAAGTTACAGTAAACGACCGTAACGTACAGCGAACTCCACGAACACATTGAAATGAAAATTGTACAAAGAGACGGAAAAAAAAGTATCGATATCGATGTTTTGAGGAATTTTTATTAAACATATTCTTAATAATTATTTTAAATCATTTTGTTTGTTACATGGGATAGATTTTGTCTAACATTTAAATGTATGAAAAATTCGATGAAAGTTTGTATTGTATTGTTAAAATTGGACCAAAGTTTTGGGCCTAGAAGCTTATAAAAGGGTGTCCATATTTTTCTAAATTGAGTTTTAAGGTGCACTATGCCAATAATCTAAATTAACTATTTATTGTGCATCCGAACATACGAATAATAATTTCATCCAGGTTAGGTTTCGGTATATGTAAACTGCAGAGACTAAGCTGCTCAGCCAGCATTGGTAAACACAGTCAAGTTCTTCGTGGGTAGACCCGCGGGTAGAAACTATTTTATTATTTAAAAATATATATACGTATGTATGTTCAAATTTTCCTATTTTTACAACCTCAATGTCCTTTCTAAAGATTTATCACACCTCCAAATTTTTAGTCATGTAGGTGGTACTTCCACAATTATGTTTTTATATATGTAGCGGAACTGTGATTAATTACAATTATTAATAATTACCAACATCATCATCAGCTCATTGAACCTTTGGTGTAGTAGCCGACGTCTCGACCTCTCCACCACATGGGTTGTCAAATGGTTATGGTACTGTGTTACACACAGTGGACATCCCTAACCATCCATACTTAATATGATGGATGAGAAGTAAATACCAAGGGATATGGGTTTAATCCGCCGGGCAGAACAAACATTTGTGTGCATGATTATATTAATATGTATTGGTTTGGGTGTATGTATGTGTAATATGTATTTATATACGAAACAATATTTTAAGTTTGTGTATCCTTTGTATACTACCGATGTTACAGTCTAAATGCTTAGTTTGGGGCAAGAAGTAGACGTGTGGGTGTCGCTTGATATTTTTTTATCATCCCGCATTTTAAAATTTACCCTTTTATTTTCAAACTAGTGATCCGCCCCGGCTTCAAACAGGTGCGAAGTTAATAATAAGTACACTATAAAGAAACTGTCAAAGTTGTACCGCCGTAAACGCTACGTTCCGCAATTTCGAAATCTGTAAAATCTTCGGAAATATTCATTTCAATCTTATGCTGTAAAGGGCCGTATAGATCTATATAAGGTCAACAATGAATTCAAGGTGTCGCTTCGAAAATAAGACATTATTTGTCTTAAAAAGTAAATGAAAAAATGGGATATCCATAAGAGATAGACATATACCACCTATAAATCTTTTCAACGTGTACAATATTTAGAACATTATTTTGATAAATAGCGTGGGGCTCAACCTGCGTTTGCAATGCAAGCGGAAAAAAGTAATTATTTACGACATAATATTAGAAACCTCAAAAATAACAGTATTTCTCCACTATTTAATGGATGTTATTATACATGTAAACCTTCCCCTTCAATCATCCTATAAATAAAATATCTATAAATAAAACCGAATCAAAATCCGTTGCATACTTTTACAAAGGGATACAGGTATAGTTTATTGATTTAGTTTTTATCTTATATAAAAACAAAAACGTATCTTATAATCGCTCTGTTATTAATCACGAAGTATTTATCAATCAAGAGACATCAGTAATAATATTAAAGGGGTCTGTTATTTCGTATTTGTACACAAAAGCTTTTAAAAAAATCTGAAAATGGACGCTGCATGATGGTCAAAACGTCGATACAAAAATTAAGAATTTTATGTGATTTCATATTATTAGCCAAATGTATTTGTATTATTAAAAAAAAAGTTGAAACCTTGCTTTCGCTCAACTATAAAACCAAAGTTTGAAATATCGATAACAATTTTCGACAACACCCTGACTCTAGCGTGCCGAGTTTCAACCACATAGGGTTGCGTATCCCTGATTTTTAACATGTAAATTATTTTTTAAAACTATTGATCTAATAAATCAAACAAATCATATTAAAAACGAATTCGATAGTGGATATACATGATATAACGAAACAAATACCTTTTAAACAAATTTTGTTTAATTCGGGACTATAATTAAGCCGCTATAAAATTTAAATGTAATACAAATATATTTTTGTATTTTTGACATTTACTGACGCTATTCGATACATTTTCAATGAATAAGTTAGTTTCGGAAATGTAACGATAATTATTATTTTCATTCGTCGCTCATAAATAAAAATGCATTCAAACTATGAGTTAGCAACCCTAAAACTAGTCTCGTGGGGAGTGCGCGCTAGTCTCGTGAGGAGTGTTGCGTTGTAGTCTCGGTACACCATCAAATGTCATTTCTTAAGCGGTAAATTCAAAATTTCAAAAAAGAAATTTTGATTATTTTCCTTAAATTTAAGGTAAAATGAATAAAACAAACTTACAAATGAAATGTTACGCCATCCTTTTTAAGACTCGAAGTTCTAGATTTCTTGGAACAAGAAAATACGGCACAAATCGGCATTTTTATTGGAGCTCCGTTCAGACTCGCGTACTGGTAGCGTTTGAATACTATTGGCTGTTTGTTTGCTAATATATTTACGTATGATTTCGAATCCATCGCATTGGGCAGAGGGGTAATAGCAAAATAACTTCTCCTGTCTTTTTTCCTCCGAGTTTTTAGCTTTTGCCGGAGCAACCTGAGTAAAAGTAAAATATTTAAATACCAATATTCAATAATACATCCAACAGAAACATAATGTATGAAAAGTAGGTAGGTAATATTTTAATCCATAACCTATTTACCGCCGTGATTCCAGACACAATAAATACAACAGACAATAGAAAATCTATTGTGTGTTGAATATATGCAACTGCGCCAGTTAAAGGGTAAATATAAATTGACAACATACTAAAATGTATTTGTTTCTCTAATGTACAAAATATCAAATGTTTGAATAAGATAAACATTTTCGATACTTTTTAGTAATCATCCTTAAATTTAAAGTAGGTGAATACTTTTCTCAGTAATGTTATCATTTCGTCTGGGGACAGTGGCGAAACGTCTGAGGGACTTCTTTCGTGAAATAGACTTTACACATAATATTATATTCCAGCCCACTCTGGAGAATGAAGTCATTGACATGTAAGGCCATTAAGTAGTAATGCTTCATTCATGCATTTCAGCAAGTTCTTCCAAAGGATTGCTGACATGCTAAAAAATTTTAAAAATAATTTTCTCGTTTGCTGACGAAGTCTTCAGCAAAATGAAAACAATAAATTTATCTCCATTGACGTTGGCCTCTTATTTAGACCAGTTCAGGGTCGTTAATATATCATCCGAGGCGGTTGTGAACAGTTTCGGAGATCAGCATCATCTTACATCATTCTGTATCACACCGTATTTGAACTTTCATCGTCAATATTAAATTAGTTTTCTGTGTGTTGATAATAGGGATGATGACAATTTTTTTTTCTGTTATTATATCGATGGACCGCATAATAATAGAAACATTGGTAAAAAAAATACTCCGTTAACATTAAAACTCACAGAGATTTTCCAATTCTAAAAACACATTAATGGACTTTCCCAAAAACGCTTCATACAAATGGCTACCTAGTTATGACGTCACGCAATAGTAATTAGTACGCATAGTTTGTGAATTTTGTACTACAACTATATTAAATGTTGCGTGCGTTTACTAAAACGGTTTCATAGCAAAAGTTGCTTTAAATTGTATGTGTTATCCTTTTGTTAACAATTTTTTGACAATTAATGTACTTTAAAAATGGACTTGCCCATCTAACTTTGAAGACTAATAAAATTCATAAAACATGAGTTTTCGAGCTGAGAGTAAGCACATCGTTATATTTAACCCAGATTTGTAATAATATGAAATAGTTCGTACGATTTCAGGACCCAGTCATGCCTATTTAAAGTTCATACGTTCTTTTGATTTTTTAACTTTAAAACGCTTTCCATTAAAAAAACTAGTGTCAGTGTCAAACAATTGTCAAAATAAGTAAAAGTGTTGTGACATCTAGCGTTACATGGATATCGATGAATATTAAAAAAATATAACCTAGACTAAAGTTCCATTTCTTAAAAACAAGGAACTACAAGCACCATTGGACAAAAAATATAAATTTTCACAAATGAAATTTAACATAAATATTTCACTGGAATTGTATTGAAAATTATTGGGTATTAATTGGATTTTGTCTCTTTTTGCTAGCTTGTGTGAGTACCTACGCTCCATGAATAAAGAAGCGTTGAGTTAATGATATAGTTTTACAACAGATTCATGTAAATATTGTTGAATACTGGAAACTACACAAACTTACTAAGTACTGACTTACCTGAGTTTAAACTCTATCACAATATATTGAGTTACACTTTGTTTCTTTAGTCAGAGGTTACACCCTAGTTGCACCTAGTAAAGTGTTATTACAGTAACTAGGAATCGTTTTATTAATTAATCAAATAAATTAGATTCTTTAAAAATTTGGCTCTTATAGTTTTTTGACGAATTTTAGATTAGGGCTAAACTAACCTGACCAACTTATGAACAGTATAATGATTGATTGGTATGATATTAGTAAGAAAGAACAACGTTTATTGGAAATCTCAACACAAAGTTACAGCAACATTAACAAAATATTTACAATAGACAAAAACATCAGGATGATAAAAGGATAAACAAAAGAAGATTAACAGATATATACAGCAATTAGAAATAAACGATAGAATACAGTGAAGTAGAATACATTAAGCACAAAGAAAAGAAAAAAAACAGCCAATAGGTTTTATGTTGTGAAATCCAATTAGGTCCTATCTCAGCGTGTTCTTCCACAGCATAATTATATCCGTGGAAGCGCTGGTATTATGATAGAGCCTTTGGGTGAGTGGCATATTAAATAAATATGTATAAAATAGTACATAAGATACAATAATTTTATATAAAATAAAATATAATATATACATCTTTGAATGATAATAATTTATAATAACATATCTGATAGCCGGTAAATTAGGACGAGGAAACGAAAAAGTAATGTAAAACAAACACAATAAAAATAATAAAAAAAAATTAAAATGATAAATATGAAAATTATGTGCCATTGGTAATGTGCGGACTATTTTGGGCTTTTGAAACGAAGTTCTTCATCATACAGTACAAGCTCCCTTGAAAAAATCACCTCAGCGGTGACTGGAAATCGCCACTTTCAACCCCCTCACGTCACATGAAGACCATTTAGGTGAGTAAAGCTCTTCTTGTTCCCTTAACAGTTTGTTTTTTATACGTTTTTTTAATGTCCCTACTGTTTTCAGTTCACGCAACGGAGGGGGCAGGTCGTTCCAGCACCGCGAGGCAGCAAACCGAAAAGATCCTCGGAAAGTCACAGTACGGTGTTTAGTGGTCTCGAAGATATTTGTGCAGGTTCGTTTACCGTATTTGCTCTCTTGGCGCGCCCATCTCAGCTTATCGAGTAGATACCGTGGACGCCCTAACAACGCCAAAGAGGAGCGCAGCTAAGTGCACCTTCCTACGGGCTTCCATTTTTAGCATACATGACATCTAGGTGGAATATAGAAACAAAAACGTGCACACGCATTTTGCACCCGTTGTATGAGCTTAATAGATCTTTTAAGCAAACATGGGCCATACACAATATTTGAGCCTTGATAGTATAAGTGATTCGCATAGTATTACTCGAAGCCGTTCACATAAGTATAGTCTTATTTTGTAAAGAAGTTTCAGTCTGTAAAAGCAGCTTCGGACACACCCAGAAACATGACTTTCGAAGTTCAGACGGCTGTCGAAAACGAGTCCCAAATTTCTAGCCTCATCCACGCGTTCAATGACAACCCCATTTAAAAGTACATTAATAGGCAACCCTAGGTGGGTGATTTCTGTAAATTAGATTTTGACCCAAGCAACATGAGCTTCGACTTTTTCGGATTGAGAACCAGACAGTTACGTTTACACCACTTATGGATTTGTATCAGGTCCTCATTGACTCTTGTTACTGCACTAGAAAGATCAGCTGGTACAAATGAGTAGTACAGCTGCAGATCATCTGCATATAAGTGATACCTACAGTGTTTTATATTGTTAGTGATGTCTGCACTGTACAGTATATAAAGAATAGGGCCCAATATAGATCCCTGAGGAACCCCACTAGTAACAGACTGGGAAGAAGAACATGTTCTAGTTCCATCCTGGTCTGTCAGCTCCACAAACTGTGCTCTGCCTAGTAAATAGCTATGAAACCATTCTCTGATTCAAAATTTCTGTAATATCGATATTAACTTTCTACTTATTAAGTACAGCACTATTACTGAGCATACATGCATCTTATCCATTCATTCTATTTTTTTAGTCCGTCTGTACTTCAGAAATACAGAAAAAAAACCAATCCGATAAATTTATCTTATCTTCAGGTTTGTGTTGAAACTTGTGTAATTATTGCTATCATACGAAATAAAGTGATGTGAGTTATGCGTGTTCTATTCAGACCAATCTTTGTATTTAGACATATTCTTCAACCGACTAAAAGCATCCAGTTGAGACACCCGTTTACAACAGGTAAGACGGTTCGATCACTTTTTTCATCTTACCTAGTCTCTTGGGTTGCGTGTGTGCGTATCGGCATTTAAACACGGAAACACCTTGTCCGCGTAGTGTTCTTGGAGCCGTGCCAATAGTTGATTTACACATAAGTAATATTGTATGTTTTTTTTACTCTTAGCTCTCATTTGGCGAGCAATGGAGGATAAGGAATCCTTAAAGAAACGCCTTACGCCAATACAGTATCATGTTACTCAGGAAGCAGGTACTGAAAGACCATATACAGGTAAGTTTAATAATTTATTTTACCATATTGTTAGTGTGGTAATACTTATATGACAAACACAAATAACTTCCTAATACAGATAAAACTTTAAAAAATATTCTTGTTATTACATGCATTATTAGTGTCATTTTACAATATTTTCCTCTAAAAAAATGTATCTTAAGTAAGATCTCAAATACCTATATTGATTGCTCTCTTCTTTTCTAGGTTGTTATAACAAATTTTATGAAGAAGGAATGTATGTTTGTGTAGTCTGTAGACAAGATTTGTTTACTTCAAAGGCCAAATACGACTCTGGATGTGGCTGGCCAGCATTCAATGATGTTCTAGCCAAAGAGAAGGTTTCCCTTCATAAAGACACTAGTGGAGGTATGAAAATTTCCTTACACATTTAGCATTGATGAATGCTTAGGTATTTTTACATTCATATCACTAAAAAAGCATGAAATCATAGAAATTGTATCTTTGACTAATTAGTTTTGCTGTTAGTTACTCTACTTACTAATCAATATTATCATTAAATAATAAACTATTCTATTAAATGTTTTATAAAATAATAACATATATATTACCTTATTGCTCATGTTGGTTATATGAAGCTCTGCAAATGGTAACATGTTTAGTGAGGTCATATGGTCTAATTTAATTACAAAATCAATTTATAGAGATATTTGTTCAGTTATCAATGGGAGGAAACCATGCATAACCAATATCAATGCCATTGGTGTTGTACTGATGTAATTCAACATACAATGATGTAGGAACCTTATATACTTATATAGTAAATCTTGTACATGGAACTGTCTAATGGTTGCAATATGAGTTTAAAATCTTAATAAAATCACTTGCCCTTATACATCCCAGCTTGGAATCTGAGATTAATATCTCAACATTTTATTTCTCATGACATAGAGAAATTATGGAATACTGGCATGTTGTCATTATTTTTATAAACATGTACAGAGAAACAAACATTTTATAAATATAACTTTCACATGACCACATATAGCATGATTTCCTGTTCCAAGTAAGGATGGTGGCCTTACACATTGTGTGTGCATTGAATGCTATACAAAAAGGAACATTAGGAAGTATTAGATGGTCATTGACTCAAGGTAACTACAAGAATACTAAAAAGATAGGAGATACTGTGGCTTATGTTGAACAAGCTGTGTTATGTATGATCCTTTTTTGAGGGCTAGATGGCATGCAGCTAGCCCATTTGGTTATTGATTGCAATTTAATAACTATCACTAGTATTAATCCTTGGAAGGGTGCCCAATGATTAACATATATTATCTTGTGTCCCTCTATGTATGGAATACAGGTCTATTGACCTGACACCACTACCCTCGGATAGTTCACAAGGACTTAGTTTACCCACCTATCTGCAATGGATTTGTGTGTAGGGTTACATTATTACCATATTTCCCCAGTGGTGACTTGTGGGAGCACATGTGCCCTACAGTGTGACAATAAAGATTGGAAGATAAGGGTACCTATTATCAAGACAATAGATACTATTACACTTTTGATTGTTTAGCAATTTCTATGGACACTGCACTAATAATGAATACACTAGAACCATTAGGTACCCTAAAATATTAAGTGGATAGTGTATGTGCTGGGACCCATCATCTAACAATGCTTTGCTTTATGTTTGATTGTGCTTTACAGTTAATTTATAATGGTAAGTAAAATAGGAACACAACGAATGAAGATTGAAATCCCAATTGTAATTTTAGAATGATATAACCCATTTAATTTTATCCCGGTATATTTTGTGTGTCAATTAAAATTAATATGAACATTTATTTTATATATTAGCCAAGGAATGTATTATAGCTGACTAAAACATAAATAAAATACAATAACGCTAACTATACCTAAATTTTGGAAATAAATATGTCCTATTAATTTGAGATATTTTTGAATAAATTAATTATGGTGTTGGTTTAATTGGATATTGGTGCTAATGCATTTTTTTTATCTGTTTTCTGTCTTGCTCCTTGAACCTTTGACCTCCCGATACCATCCTGACTCTCCACAACAAACGTAAGTGGGCGTGAATTGGTAAATCTGTATGACTTTATGCTTCATTCATTGTCTAAAATGTAAACAATTTGTGCCAAATTCTATTTGCCTAACATCACAACACACTGCTCTCATTTCTATTTGCTATTCTGTTTTGAAATGCTCATGCTGTTCATTCAATATTCTGGTTGGATGGTCACAAACAATACACATATTTGCACATTAAAAAAAAATATACGTGTTGAATTCACATGGCAACCATCCTTGTGATCACATAACTGTTGTGGAATGTGCATGATATTTAATATGCATTTGGCTTGTCCCTCGCCCCGTCCCGTCCCGCCCCCCGACGGCTGCCGATCGCCAACGCCGCGCGGCCGCTGCCGCCGCCCCTGCGTCTGCAATGCCACATCACACCAACTCTGTGAAATCGTCACGGACGCGCCCATATCATTCATTGTTTTATATTACCCGTGTACATATGGTTTTGTTGGTGAATGGACTCCTGAATACATATAAAGTTGGAGCAAATATATTACTGGTTTTAACACGGCCAGGTTTGGTGCGAACTGAGGTGCGATGCTCCAAGTGCTCCGCTCACCTGGGACATGTGTTCGATGATGGGCCGGCGCCCACCAAGAAACGTTTTTGCATTAATTCCGCTTCCTTGGACTTCATACCTGCAGAGGAACGTAAAGACTAGTATATATTTAAACTGTAAAACCTAAAATAAGTAGAGATATATATTTATAATAACATTTTTGTGCTTTTGATGTGGACGGAGTGAGTTAGCTATTAGCATTTGTATTGTGCCGATGAAATTTGGTGATTGGCAGTTGATTTAAATTGCCTACAAATAATTTTAATTTTTGTTTGATATTAATGCAAATTACTAACCTGAAGAAGATTCGATAGCATTTCTTAAATTACCTTTTTATATCAATTAGGGACCTACATTTTAAATGTTTATTTTTGGTACTTTATTTCTCAGATTATCTCGCAACTATAATCGTTTTTATTAGATTTGTACCTACTCAGTGAGGTTTAATTAACGTTTGTAGCAATTTACAATATAATTGTAAAGGTACCTAACTAATCTACTGAATTTTAACAAAAACTGACAATGTGTATAAATTGTCTTATATTATTATTAGTAACACACGCTTTTGTACCCTAACAAGTTCAAGGCTAAGTGATTACGAATGTTTCAGAATTGTAAACTGCTTTTTATCTGCTGTCAACGTTTTTTACAACTTACCTACTTATTATGAATGTTTAGACAAACCTTTCATACAAAAAATAAATCTAAATTTAATCTGTTTACAAGCACCTTTAGTTGAAGATATTTCTTAGAATTAATTAATTATTTATTGAATCGCTTTGTTACCGTAACAAGTCATAGTTAAACTCTGTCATTTGTTATATTTTTATTTACGATGTTATACTTATTTTGCAGCAGTACAAATATTTTTCTGCGTTATTTTTGTTTCTTATCATAATTGTAAAATGAAAATGTTTTAATAAATATTTTTGTAAAAATTACTTTTCTTTTACTAAATCCTACTCCTACACATAGAAATAAATAAATATCCACCCATTCACACGGCACCATCTAGCCCCAATATAAGCCAGCAAGTACCTACTACTATGGGTACTTACTAAACAACTGATAAACATAATTAGATATAGGTAGGTATACTTTTTAGGGTTCCGTAGCCAAATGGCAAAAAAAGGAACCCTTATAGATTCGTCAAGTCCGTCCGTATGTCACACCCTTTTTTTCCGATACTATGAGCAACAAACTATTCAAACTTTCAACGCTATTAGGTTTTGATAACTTAAAATATATATATATATATTTTGGGGTTCCCCATACACTGAACTGAAACTAAAATTTTTTTAATCGTACTCCCGCTTCTGGGCTATCAATGTGTAGAGCTTGATAAATGATATCGAGGTTTCTTATATCATAAAATTGTGTCCGCCCCCCTCTAATTACTAAACTATGGGGTTTATAAAATAAAAAATGATGTACTTTACCATAAAATCTAACAACGAAAATTAGTTTAAATGATTTCTGGTGTATAGTTTTTTTATACTTCATATACGGTGAACTACTATTTTCTCATATTAAAGCTGTAGTAGGTAGTTGCCTAAGTAAATAAAAATATTTTATTTTAGTTACTTGCTGGAGTGTTCCTCCACGGGCGAGTCCGACTCGCACTTGGCCATTTTTTATAAATAAAAACATATTGATGTTTGTAGTGCCCGGGTTCGAACTTGAAACCTTTATATTTTATGTCTTACTCTCTTCTTTGACCTTCATAGATAATAATAAAAACAAGGAAGGTATTGAATGGGTTCAAAAAGACATCTGGCTTACCGTCATCTACTTAACAGTATATATTTATCATTTCTTCGCCTTTTTTGTACGAAGTATTATTATAGTAATATTGTTTTTAAACACTTTTAACTATGAATTTAATACATCTCAATACATGGATCATATTACAATTACCCACGTAACGTCTATCTTATCCTTTATTAAATTCCAATCAAAAGTTGATCAATACCGTGATGTTATAAGGCAATAGTGTGCACATAAAATGTATGAAATTGGCGTTTTGATAGATCGAAAAAAGTAGTGGTGTTGATCTATCAGTCAAAGTAAAGTAAAAAAATCCCTATGATGTACTGAATTACAAATGAGTAAACTTAACATCACTTCTTAGCAAAGCCTCTGTGATCTTTTTGTGTCCTTTGGACAGATGTCACACTATCAAGCAGTTATACGTTAACTTGCTGCTATATTAGTACAAATTTTATCAAAATGACATGTAAACAATCTAATCACAGAATAAACGTAAGTTTATAGGTATGTGATGTTATCTTGAGAGATTTTGATTATAGAACACAATGTGTAGGTACCTACCTGTTAGGTAGTTAAGCGTGCTGATGACAGAGCAATAATAAAATATTCTATGAATTCCAAAAACAAAAAGGTAAGGTTTTAAAAATGCGGGTGTAGTTTCTGCTTTCGACGAAAGCTCTGAGATAATAACTTAAAGACAATCTGCTCCAACCATAATTTTGGCGGTGTACGGTTTATTATATATTTACTAATATCTATAACAGATGCTTTTCCAGCTATACCTTGTTTATCTTTTAAAATACCTTCAACGTGGTAATTAAACTCGGTCTTTGGTGAGCACAGGTCCCTTTGGCGCGCTTTACAATATCGGGGTTGTCACGAGCAGGTATAGGTCATCGTATGAAAAATATTTGTCGGGAGCAGCCCATCAAAAATAAAACAAAATCTGTTCATGGTGAGTCTTTTATTACAGTATGGTTGTAATTTATATTCACAAGTTGCTCATACATGGCACTGGTGTTTTACAACTGACAAAATCATGAAAAATGTTCTAATCGCATTTAAATGTCTTGTACAATAACCTATTACATGTATTAATACATTTTCAACTTAGACTATATCCATTATTACAGTTACTCAAATTATCATACTTTAATGCATACTCAAATTCATTTTCATGATCACATAGTTAATACAATTCGTAGAATATTTTAGTTATAGATACTGAATAACTTTGTTCAAGCTCTCTTGAAGATTTGGCTATATTTCTTTTTTATATTTCTACATTATTGCACAAGTATAATTTTTTGTATGGTTGGTGCATGTTAATTGTGCACTAGCTAGGCCACCATAGAACAAATGTTGTGAAAAATAACGTAGTTTATTATATTAGGCCGTCAACGGTGGATGCCTGTTGAACAGTAGTAGATTGTTGTCAAGACATGTCATCCGCACCTTAATACAATCGTTTTCAGTGGTATTAATTATTGCAGTGCAATCTATTTGACATAAAGGAATAATCTTATGATACATTTGCACCAACCTGAACGTCTGCAGTCTAAATAGCGTTAATTGGTCACTTTATATTGTCAATGAGTAACGCGTCACCGAGCCCGCTCGGCCGCCGCACTCACATACACACACACCAAACAGTGGATACATGACTATACAAAAAAGAAAAATAACAGCGTCTATCGGCACAACCTAAACAATAAAGCAGAGAGACACAAACTCTTAAATATAAAAGCAAAAATACTTCATGTAGTTGCATATAGGAATATTTATTAAATGCTAAATTAGGCTACTATTGTCGTAATATAACTTATGTGAGGTGTTAAAATAAGCATGTTCTATCTATCAATCAGTTTCATGTTAATAATATTTGTTTAAAAACCCATTTTCATAGAGATTTGTGCCACAGTAGTGAATAATCATTATTTTACATCCAATGCAATAAACTTTATAAACTTAATACTACGTAAATGCTTTCCTTCCATGACTAACAATACATGATACAATTAAAAAGCTATTAGAAAAATTTACATTAAAAAGACAGGCAAATCAACAATATCAGTCGCATGTTATTACAAACGATTAATTTAAAATAATAACTGTTTCATAAGCTTTTATATAAAAAAAACTAGTCGTAATAAAAAATAATGCGTGACTAATTTTAAAACAATAAACCGCTTAAATAATCTCATAATTAAAAATTAATAGTAATAATACATAGGAAAGTTTAATAAATAATTGTATACATGTTACAGAAACCTAGTAACCATAGCAAGCAATTAAGCGAGATAAGCCAAAAGTTTTATTTACCGACACATTTAATACGATAAAAAATAATACAGAGACATAAGGTCAATTCTATCTATGCAATTAAAACACTAAATTAATAGTAACGTTATTTTTTTAAAAACAAAATCATAAAATGTCATTGAGATGCACTTATCGTGAAGTGCAAAATGCCAGAGCTAACCAATACTTCATGGGACTATCCACACGCGCCCAAACGGGCGCAGCCTCTCGACTCTGTATTGATGTGTTTCCCTAACTGCCACTGCTATCAGCTACCATCACAGAGAAAGCTGAATTGGTACTAAAGTAATGGACCTACGGTTATTCTAATATTTATACTTTACAAGATCACCTAAACAATAACTGCCAGTCTTCGTTTGCAGCTAAAATATTTCGTAAAGTACCTCAAATTCGTATCTAAGTTTACTACAGTCTATCTACATCCTATTCAACCTCTTGCTTATAGATTAACAGTCGAACGAAACACGTCAATAGAGAGATAGACGTCGCTAATTATAATAAATAATCACTAAACGACACTGCTCGTATCCGCTGGACTGTACTTTAATCTCTTGTAAAAAATATGGTCACTATTCACACAGATAAAATATTGCTCTCTATTTTTTCTCTGTCACATAATCTGTAGTGATACTGGCGAGGTTCGTGTCACGTGACCCGCGTCACCAGTAGGCAGTCTAGTGTAGTTATATATTTTTATAACATATTTTTATATAAATAACATATTATATATATATAAATAACATATTATATATATATAAATACACTAGACTGCCCGGCACTGGTGACGCGGGTCACGTGACACGGACTGGGCCAGTATCACCACAGATTATGCGCGTGTCCAGTGTAGCAGAAGGTGGATAGGCACTGTGGGCGCTATGTACGCGCGGGCGCTTCCGGCGCCGGCGGCCGACGCTAATGCCCCTTGGCCGCCTCCTTCGCCGCCATGATCAGGGGCGTCAGCGAGGCCAGCGGACGAGCCATCTTCAGGAACGGGTGCTGCAACCAACGTAACACGTTCCAGTGAATAACAACGATTGAAAATAGCAAAATGGGGGAGACTTATGTCCAGAAGTGGCTATAAATTGAAGACAGATAACAACAATTAACCACCGATGTGTGGGGTGATTGCAAAACAATAATGAATGAATAAATGTTCAATTTTGGACATAATTGATACGATACAAGCTAAGCTTAGCTTTAGCTAAGCTAACCGTATATTGTATTTAGTAAGGAGAAAAAAATAAAAAACCAAAACTGTACAAAATAATTGCCTTTGAAGATTCAATAGCCTTGGCTAACTGTGTCCCGCGGTATAATCTCTCCCGCAGTAAAAAAATGCTTACGTGTTAAATACAGGGTTAGCTAATTTCATGCCAAAATTTTTCAACTCGCTTCAGCCGTTTAAAGTAAAAAACATACAAGTAAAAAATTCGCCTTTATAATATTAGTGACAACAAATGTGTCAACAATAACAATTTGATACATCCTGGCAAAGACAGAGTTTTGGAATAAGATGGAGAAGGCCTTTATCCTTATAGGGGGTCATTTTTAAAACAGATAATATAGTCCTGACATATTTTTTACCAAATTTCTAACATAAATTAAATTGTAGTTGAAATATGGAATAAATATTATTATTACAAAGCTGAAACTTCAGGTATTACCTTAAGCAAGTCGAGTGCTGTCGCGCGCCTGTCGACGTCCACCTCGAGGCACTGGTCGAGGAAGTCCTGGAAGACTGTGCTCAGCTTCTCCTTGTCTTTGATGTCGGGCTTGCCGTTGGTCGCGATGAGGTATAGCGCTCGTAACGGATTCTCGTTCAAGTAAGGCGGCTCACCTTCGATCATCTCTATCGCCATTATACCTAGCGACCACACGTCGACCTAAACAAAGGATACATTTTGTCATTATTCTCATACAAGTAGTGAGAGACAGACATTTATTAAATAAATAAATGTTTTTTTTTATTTGATTTTAATAAATAAAGCACTTGAAGATGTTGGTAACTTTCCGACTACCAAGAAAATCTATGGGCACTTATGAAAATGTCATTCAATTGTTAATGTACACTGAACACTTAAAAGAGTAACTACACGAGTTTCTTGCCGGTATCTTCTCGGTAGATAATGACCTCCCGAACCGGTGGTAGATTCATTAAAAATAACTTCTTGACGATTCAAAAGTGTCATGTAATGATTTATTTGAATAAAACATTTTTGAGTTTGACTTAGATAAACAATAAACTAGATGCATGGTGCAAATAAATCAAGCAAAAAATGTCCGTGCCGCTTGACATGCACATTGACTTATTGTTATATTTATGACAATATTATTCATTTACATTTTGACCTTAACGCGTCATTGAAAGGGTGCAAAATCAAAAGCACACATGTCACTATGACATGCAGTAAGCGATTATGAATGAAATATTCTGCCCAACAGACGCGATGGGCAGACTTTTGCCGCGGACCCTTTCTGAGTGAGATTGTGCATCTAGTTAGTTTTATTGCTTTTTTTATATATATTAGTGTACAGGACGATCAGGACGCTCACCAGATGGTGAGTGATACGCCTAACCATGAGGATAATGATTAACCATTAACCCGGGTCTGGTTAATAGAATTTAAAGTAGAAATCTAATAAAAAATTATACACCTAAGCTGGTTAAAGGGCCTTGATGTAACAAGATGTATTTACCCCAATCCACCGACAGTATAGCCCGTCTAAAACGAATTACTAGGTGGAGACTCGATACTGAGTCGTCTAGGTAGGTACCACCGCAGTGCCAGATATCGTCCCGTTAAATATCAGTGTTTTGCACTTTTGCGTTTCGGGATGAGGGCACTGTAGCTAGTAAAATTACCGGGTATAAGAGATCTAACATCTGTTGTCTCTGGTGTCAGGCGCGGTGCGGCATAGACAGATAATAATAACTATCTATCAGTTGTTGGTTCCTTCAAAACCACTCTGTTATGGTCATGCGTATCACTTACCACCAGGTGAGCGTCCTGACCGTCCTGTACACTTATAGAAAAAAAAACGAGTAAATGTTTAGTTTACCTTAGGACCGTACTGTTTTCTCGTGACGACCTCCGGCGCCATCCAGTACGGCGTCCCGACCATTGTGGTCCTCTTGTTTTGCTCGGGCGATATTTGCGCGCAGAAACCGAAGTCAGCTGTTATAAAAGGGTAATACAATTGTAGTATACAATATTTTTGTTTAAGATGGGACGATTTTCCGAAATTCCAAGTGTCCTATACATTTCCGAATTACACTCTAAAAATCGAAGCTCCAGGAAAAGGAGATTCGTTCCACGCGTCATGCATTCTTGATATATTGTAGTAAGTTAAATAAATAATATATATAAAAAAGTATATAAGCATGTGTATCTGTTGTTTAGTACCTATAGTATAGTACTACAATACACAAGCTTCACGCTTAATTTGGGCTATATGGTGCTGTGTGAAAGTGAGTATATTATATACGTTATTTTATATAGTACTTGTTTTATTGTATCCTCGATATGGTATTTAATGTTAGGTTTATATATTATCTGGTATTCTTGGTATATATTATCTTCCTCTTTCAGATAAGTCATCTACGAAGATCAGCGTCTCGGTACGTTTTCATGCTGCGACACCATGCTGAGTACATGCCTTTTCGGTGCCTTATTTCACATTATTACTGTTACATTAATTTATAAAATTGATTGCATATGTAAATTTGGTAAACCGAATAAGAATCTTTTTTTCTTTCTTTAATATGGTGTCTAAACAACTGATAAACATACTAATATAAATATATATATACTCACTGAGTTTGACCTGGCCGTCGAAGCCCTAGCAGGATATTGTCCGACTTGATGTCGCGTGTTGACGTGGTTCGTGTGCAGGAAGTGCAATGCTTGCAACACCTCGCGACAAACCGCCGCGATCTGGCCCTCGTCCATACAAGTCTCCGTTACTACGTCCGTCAACGAACCACCTGCCAGGTACTCCATCACCACCCATAACTCCTGTACACAAAGTGAAAATAATGTTACGAATTGACTTAACATGAGCCTTATAAAGTCCACTGCAAGGCTTCCACACTGTGCGAACTATGTCGGTTCTTAACCATTTGACCGCTAATAAAGCCTTAAGGCGCCAGACCTTATATAAATAATATCTAACTAGATCACGGAGAAATATCAACAGAAAAATGTCGAAGCCGCTTGACACAATGTTGACTTATCGTTATATTTATGACTACATTCATAAACATTTTGAACTTAACGCGTCATAAAAAGGGTAAAAAATCAAAATAAACACGAGCATACTATATCACGATGACATGTAGCGAGCGACGTTGTTATGAATGCAAATATTGTCAGTCAGTGACGGACATAATTTTGCCGCGGACAGTTTTTGAGTGAGATTGAGCATATAGTCAAACTATATGTTACGTCTTCAAAGTAACGTCAACACGCTAAGGATTTGTTTACAAAAGTTTCGAGAATACGTATAATTTTTAGTAGCCCGCTACGGAAGTAAGAAAAGGATAGCAATACATCTGCGCACGCAGGTGTGAAAGTGAGAGTGAATTAATCGCATTTACAAGTTGTTGTTTACGTTATCCTTTTACGATTAGAAGCACTACGTCAACGAGATTCTTACAAATCAAGGTAAGAAGAGATGCATTAATCAGTAGAAAATATGGCTGTAAAAATAGCTACTGAAGCAAATGAATATTTAGTAACATTAAGCGTGTCTTTACAAATAGTATTTAAACAAAAACATGCGTGATCCAGGGGGTTTCAATCACATGGGAGACAGTAAAAATCACTTTGTTCGATTTTTCCCCGTTTGGTAAGGACATTGCAGGCCAAATCTACGTGGTCTATAGCCCAGTATCCTATGTTATGTGGGTAAGCCTGGGAGCTTACCGCATCTCTTCTCAACTTCGCATATTCTGGTAGAAATATTGCGACATACCATTATAGTAATACTGTTTTAACAGATGGTGGTAGCCCTGTACCTTCAGAAGGAACTTATATTGCGATGTTGATTATAACAAAATCAACATATNGCCGTTGGTCGCGATGAGGTATAGCGCTCGTAACGGATTCTCGTTCAAGTAAGGCGGCTCACCTTCGATCATCTCTATCGCCATTATACCTAGCGACCACACGTCGACCTAAACAAAGGATACATTTTGTCATTATTCTCATACAAGTAGTGAGAGACAGACATTTATTAAATAAATAAATGTTTTTTTTATTTGATTTTAATAAATAAAGCACTTGAAGATGTCAGTAACTTTCCGACTACCAAGAAAATCTATGGGCACTTATGAAAATGTCATTCAATTGTTAATGTACACTGAACACTTAAAAGAGTAACTACACGAGTTTCTTGCCGGTATCTTCTCGGTAGATAATGACCTCCCGAACCGGTGGTAGATTCATTAAAAATAACTTCTTGACGATTCAAAAGTGTCATGTAATGATTTATTTGAATAGAACATTTTTGAGTTTGAGTTCGACTTAGATAAACAATAAACTAACTAGATGCATGGTGCAAATAAATCAAGCAAAAATGTCCGTGCCGCTTGACATGTATATTTATGACAATATTATTCATTTACATTTTGACCTTAACGCGTCATTGAAAGGGTGCAAAATCAAAAGCACACATGTCACTATGACATGCAGTAAGCGATTATGAATGAAATATTCTGCCCAACTGACGCGATGGGCAGACTTTTGCCGCGGACCCTTTCTGAGTGAGATTGTGCATCTAGTTAGTTTATTGCTTTTTTTATATATATTAGTGTACAGGACGATCAGGACGCTCACCAGATGGTGAGTGATACGCCTAACCATGAGGATGATGATTAACCATTAACCCGGGTCTGGTTAATAGAATTTAAAGTAGAAATCTAATAAAAAAATTATACACCTAAGCTAGTTAAAGGGCCTTGGTGTAACAAGATGTATTTACCCAATCCACCGACAGTATAGCCCGTCTAAAACACGAATTACTAGGTGGTAGACTCGATACTGAGTCGTCTAGGTAGGTACCACCGCAGTGCCAGATATCGTCCCGTTAAATATCAGTGTTTTGCACTTTTGCGTTTCGGGATGAGGGCACTGTAGCTAGTAAAATTACCGGGTATAAGAGATCTAACATCTGTTGTCTCTGGTGTCAGGCGCGGTGCGGCATAGACAGATAATAATAACTATCTATCAGTTGTTGGTTTCCTTCAAAACCACTCTGTTATGGTCATGCGTATCACTTACCACCAGGTGAGCGTCCTGACCGTCCTGTACACTTATAGAAAAAAAAACGAGTAAATGTTTAGTTTACCTTAGGACCGTACTGTTTTCTCGTGACGACCTCCGGCGCCATCCAGTACGGCGTCCCGACCATTGTGGTCCTCTTGTTTTGCTCGGGCGATATTTGCGCGCAGAAACCGAAGTCAGCTGTTATAAAAGGGTAATACAATTTAGTATACAATATTTTTGTTTAAGATGGGACGATTTTCCGAAATTCCAAGTGTCCTATACATTTCCGAATTACACTCTAAAAATCGAAGCTCCAGGAAAAGGAGATTCGTTCCACGCGTCATGCATTCTTGATATATTGTAGTAAGTTAAATAAATAATATATATAAAAAAGTATATAAGCATGTGTATCTGATGTTTAGTACCTATACTACAAGCTTCACGCTTAATTTGGGCTATATGATGCTGTGTGAATGACAGTATATTATATACGTTATTTTATATAGTACTTGTTTTATTGTATCCTCGATATGATATTTAATGTTAGGTTTATATATTATCTGGTATTCTTGGTATATATTATCTTCCTCTTTCAGATAAGTCATCTACGAAGATCAGCGTCTCGGTACGTTTTCATGCTGCGACACCATGCTGAGTACATGCCTTTTCGGTGCCTTATTTACATTATTACTGTTACATTAATTTATAAAATTTATTGCATATGTAAATTTGGTAAACTGAATAAAAATCTTTTTTTCTTTCTTTAATATGGTGTCTAAACAACTGATAAACATACTAATATAAATATATATATACTCACTGAGTTTGACCTGGCCGTCGAGCCCTAGCAGGATATTGTCCGACTTGATGTCGCGATGTATGACGTGGTTCGTGTGCAGGAAGTGCAATGCTTGCAACACCTCGCGACAAACCGCCGCGATCTGGCCCTCGTCCATACAAGTCTCCGTTACTACGTCCGTCAACGAACCACCTGCCAGGTACTCCATCACCACCCCATAACTCCTGTACACGAAGTGAAAATAATGTTACGAATTGACTTAAACATGAGCCTTATAAAGTCCCACTGCAAGGCTTCCTACACTGTGCGAACTATGTTCGGTTCTTAACCATTTGACCGCTAATAAAGCCTTAAGGCGCCAGACCTTAGATAAATATATCTAACTAGATCACGGAGAAATATCAACAGAAAAATGTCGAAGCCGCTAAACACATATGTTGACTTATCGTTATATTTATGACATACATTCATAAACATTTTGAACAACAGGCCAATCCACTGAAGCGCTTTTTTTTCAAAGCATCAAAATTCATATTTTTAGTTTAGTATTTTTAATTGTTTTTTATTATATTTTTGTATATTTTTTGACGTTCATAAGTGCTTTTGTAAGCCTAATTTGAATAAAGAATTTTGAATTTGAATTTGAACTTAACGCGTCATAAAAAGGGTAAAAAATCAAAATAAACACGAGCATACTATATCACGATGACATGTAGCGAGCGACGTTGTTATGAATGCAAATATTGTCCAAGTGACGTGACGGACATAATTTTGCCGTGGACAGTTTTTGAGTGAGATTGAGCATATAGTCAGTTAATTGTTTATCTAAGCACCAGACATATTCACATTAAAACAAAATATATGTTACGTCTTCAAAGTAACGTCAACACGCTAAGGATTTGTTTACAAAAGTTTCGAGAATACGTATAATTTTTAGTAGCCCGCGCTACGGAAGTAAGAAAAGGATAGCAATACATCTGCGCACGCAGGTGTGAAAGTGAGAGTGAATTGATCGCATTTACAAGTTGTTGTTTACGTTATCCTTTTACGATTAGAAGCACTACGTCAACGAGATTCTTACAAATCAAGGTAAGAAGAGATGCATTAATCAGTAGAAAATATGGCTGTAAAAATAGCTACTGAAGCAAATGAATATTTAGTAACATTAAGCGTGTCTTTACAAATAGTATTTAAACAAAAACATGCGTGATCCAGGGGGTTTCAATCACATGGGAGACAGTAAAAATCACTTTGTTCGATTTTTCCCCGTTTGGTAAGGACATTGCAGGCCAAATCTACGTGGTCTATAGCCCAGTATCCTATGTTATGTGGGTAAGCCTGGGAGCTTACCGCCATCTCTTCTCAACTTCGCATATTCTGGTAGAAATATTGCGACATACCATTATAGTAATACTGTTTTAACAGATGGTGGTAGCCCTGTACCCTTCAGAAGGAACTTATATTGCGATGTTGATTATAACAAAATCCAACATATAATATGATATAAGAAAAAAAAGAAAAAATCATTGAACTGTCTACTAAACTTACATCTATGTTTAATATTAATAATAACAATTTGCACATTAAAGATCATAAAGGAATAACACATAATACAGTAAGAAAGTATAAACCATGATATAAACAGAAAAAATACCTATTCTTATAACAAACCTCATTGACAAGATAGCTGTCTAGGTAGTTGACAACATTTTTGTGCTTGTTCTCCGCATGACAAGGATCTCGTTAATGATAAGCTCCTTCTTCGGCTGTTGGCCGAGGTTCATCTGCTTTATCGCCACTCCATACCGGTGGAGGTCTCGATCGCTGTATACACTGTACCTGACGCTCTGGAATACAAAAACTTTTTACTGAATATGAAAACATTCTTATAAATTATAATTTTTATTTGACGACCCATTTGTGTAACGGTTGAGACGTCGGCTACTACACTAAGGGTTCTAGGTTTGATCCCGGGCAATACAAACATATGTGTGCATGAACATGTGTGTTTGCATTGTATATTATTATTTATTATTATTTATGCACACATAAACATAGAAAATCAAAAGTAATAATTGAAATAATAGTACAAATGGAATCTATTCCCGCAGTCCTAAAAAAGGAAAATATATTACTGAAACAGGCAGATTAAGTGCGCGTCAATGTATAAGCGTAGTATGCTACGATATCTTGAACAATATAAATACAATAAAAATACATATCCATTAAACTTCCATCCCTATCAAGAATTCAAACATAAACAACAATAAATATCAGTAATATTACAATACACATACATATCAGAACATAATTATATGTTTTTCAATGAAAAATAATTAAACAAATTGTATATAGGTATTTCCAAAAAAGTATATAAGTAAAAACTAAGCATTAGTCTGTAATAAGGACCCATATTACAGGCTATGCTTAGTTTGGGGCTGAGATGGGCTGTGTTACGTCATGGATTATTACTATTATTTATTTAAAAGTCACTACTGACGCTGGTCGCTCACTAAGGGCCTCTAAATAGACTCAAGTTTGATCACATACTAGAGTCCACAGCATCCGAATATACAATTAGACTGGACAAGTCGCCAAGTTTAATAGGCAGTCCAGTGTCGCAATTTCTTTCGGTTCTTACTGTGAAAGTTATTATATTCTTGGTAAATTTACTGATTAATTGCGATGATGCATGTTACAATTGCACAGGATGGCATTTTGGGACAAAAAACGTAATTTCTTCTAATATTCGTGCGTCTTGACGTCTCACAGAGCGTAAACTGGTAGCCAGTGTATGCTCGTTGACTTACATTTGTCGCACTAAAAAACGCGGGCTTGCCTTATCTCCTGTATTAGGAAATCTGTGATGGAGTCCCTCTCCATAGTATGTGAGAAAACTTGAGCCAAAATATAGGTGTTTCCCTACGCAATAAGATCGGCACTGAGGATACCACAAGAGAATAGGTAGACCGACATAGCCCACAGATTAATAAACTATATACGATTTTATTGGACTAGAATAGAAAGGAATACACAACACATAGGTAACATACCCTTGCCAATTTTTTCCATTTTGTATATTCCTATTGGGATCGCCAACACTGACAATTGTTCGTAATTTCTAATATTTCCTCATCTGTCATTTCTTCTTTCTTTGCTGTTGACCAGTTGCCCTCTGGAATAGGAAAAAGTTTAGATTAGTATTTTTATTATGACCTAATTTCTTTAATTGAATAAGTTTATCGCCATTGAATGGCGAAAGCAGGAGCCTAACAAATATGAGTAGGATTTCTTAACAGTCAAGAGGTTAGTAACAGTCAAGAGGTACGAAAATTGAATCTTTAAATTTATAGTACAATCAAATGGGTCCTACACCTACATCACCTGCTCATGGTGCAACCTGCTGAATAAATGGTGCGATGGTCGATGAGGTGAAAAAAAGGGGATAAACGTCTTCCATTCATGATGAAAGCTTATATCCGGTCAGTACACGTTTTGCTGGTAGTAACTGGTTTGTTGATGTCTGGGAACTTGAGTTTGTTTGCTACTACACAGTTTTGGGATCAGTACTTGTGAAGCACAAACATTGCGTGTATCAACATATCTGTTTGTTGTCTGTCTGTGTATGCTATTGATAATGTACCGCATCACAAGCGTCGGTGGCTCAATGGAGGGTGCAGGATTCAATCCCGCTACACTAATGTATTTCCGGAATTGTATGTACGTTTATCTGACGCTCTTACGGGGAAGGAAAACATCTTGAGGAAACCTCAGAAATACAAAGGTTGTGCGTGAATTCGGCATATCCACACTGGGCTTGCGGGTAGTCTCGTGTCCCTCGGTGGGGACGTTTAATGAGCTGGTGATGATGAATGTTTCGCATATAAACTATTATTATGTATAATTACCCCTGGTCGGTAGGTGGCGCGCCGTTAGCAGGCGGCGTTGGCGCGGGCGTGTGCGGGTTCTTATTGCGGTCCAACGGCGGCGGAGCGCTTGCCTCCGCACGAGACATATCTGCAACCATATGCGTATGCTCAATATTTTTGACATGTGAAAAGCACCTTTTTATTTCATTTATTTATGGATACAAACAGGATACAGTCATTACTTTAAAAAGAAAAGTTCACTGGCAGTGGCGTGAACCGTGATTATGAGTAGGGTATGGAAAGAGTGACACTTATCACAAATACAATGTTTTTTTTTTGTCAAATCTAATGCTTTTGATGACAGCTAGAGGAAATGGGCGAATAAGTGAATCTTTTAATATGTTGGCGATTTTCCGGGTCGTCTGGACGCACAGGGTATGCACTGCTTATTTTCATATATGGAGTGCACGCCACTGTTCACTAGTCAGGACTGTAGCCCAGTGACGGTTGGACCCCTCCTACGAAATTTGACAATGTACCAAAATTAGTTGGGAGACTTGGTTCGTCCATTTGCTCCTCTGAATGAAGAATAGTATTTTAAAATTAAATTAAATTAATATTAAGTTATCGCCTAGAAATATATCAAGGCCCGTATCATTAAAACGGCAGTAACAACGCCCGTGTGTCCTAAACACATACGTACACAGCACACTACTGCTGCGCATGCTCACGGCTCCACTACACATTCTGATATGAGACATTTTCATTGTACCTAAAACATCCGTTGAAAACCGGGCCTAAATTATAGCATTTTAATCACGTGTAATGCAATAAATAGTTTACAAACAATTCTAGACATTAACACTTATATTTTGTAAAGCATAACTACTGAGGTACTTACTGAAGTTATTGTCGAAAACTAGTCTGAAACGGTGGTATATTACATTCCTAAGTATTGTTTGTGAAACTGAATAATTTTGCATTTTGATACTAGACAGTTCATTCGGCTAGTCTTTGTTACGTGGTTTGTAGTGTTGTGTGTGTATTGGTTCAAACTTTACCAAAAGAAAGCTTTATTTTTATATTTTAAGTGTATAGTAGATGGTCGGGACGCTAACCTGAGGGTTAGTGATACGCCTGACCATGAAAGAGCGGCATTGAAGGAGACCAACACCTGATAGACAGTTATAATTCTCCATCAATGCCGCACTGCGCCCGACACAACAGATGTTAGATATCTTAGTAATTTTACTCATAGCATAGCACTCCTGTTTCACGGGACGATATCTGGCACTGCGGTGGTACCTACCTAGACGACTCAGTATCGAGTATACACCTAGCTAAATGTGTATGGATTAGGCTTACCGAATGTGTGGTTAGGGCGGGATGAGGAACATGAGGCGGAGTGGCAGGCGCGGGCGGCGGCCGCTGCGGCGGTGGTTCTTCCTCTTCTATTGGTTTTGTATACTGGAACAATCACAAATACATGTTTCACAATTCATAACAGCAATAATGGTTAAAATTATCGAAATAGAATTCTTTATTTTCTAAATTACTTAAGTCAAAAATAAAAAGTCAGTCAATAATCTAACACCGTGACATCATAGTTCTGCACATGGCAAGGTGGGGCGCTTGCCCCACCCTGGCTCTAACATATTTTAACAAAAAAAATATACTAGGAGGGGGATAGGTTCACTGTTGCCCACCCTGAGCCCAAGACTGTTACACTCATGGTTCTGAAATACCATACAAAATATTGCTACAAGCCATTTTGACAGATTTTAAAACTCAATTATCTGACTGTTAACTTCCCTATTTTCCATTTCCCTATCACTTTAGTCAAGATGACAATTTAGGTTCACCAAATACAAGGTTTGCCTCTATATTCGAATTAAGTTTAAACATAGTATATCCATGTGAAACTTACAATACTCTTGGTACGATCGGGTCGGGACGGCGGTGGAGGCGGCGGCTCCGGGTGCTCCGTGTCTGTGGGTGTCGACGACGAGGGGCTACTCGAAGACACTCTTGACACTGACGAACCTGTACAAAACAATACAATTCACATTTCATAGCTAAGCTTTCAATTACTTATCTTAAAACATAGATGCACAATCATGAAGAAATATCAACCAAAAATGTCCGAGCCGCTTGACACATACGTTGACTTATTATTCTATATACGACATAAAATAATTCATTACAATAATGAACCTAAGGCGTCATTATAGGGGTACAAAAAAAAGCACGAGCTTACTGTGTCATTTCGACATGTAGCGAACGTGATTATGAATGAAAATTTACCCAACTGATGCGATGGCAAAATTATGCCACTGGTGAAAACAAGAGTTTTGCATGCATCGAGTAAGTTTATTGTTTATCTAAGCTTAAAAAGGATTCAATGTTTTGCAAAGGTTGGTTGGTAGCCAAACTAGTCTCTAGCTAGGCTGAACATATGACCTATAAATCACAAACGTATTCTACATTCCACAAACTTGTTATACTCTGAATGCCAAGTCCTAACAGTAAGGCAACTATATATTCTTCGCAGAATATTGCGAAAACATGCTTCACTTCCCTTGGATACAAATATCCTGACTCATCAAAGAGCTTCAACACATGTATGTACATCAATAAAATACCGAACAGCTTTTGCTAAACGTCAATTTCTAGCCCTCTCTTCCAAATTATATAATAGTATACACAAAATTGCACATATATATCCTCTTTATACATTTGAAGTTAAAAAGAAAACCACTTCTTGCTTACTGAAAATGTCGTATATCGATACAGAGAATTTGTTAAAATAATACACACGCACACGCACGCACGCGCGCGCGTACGTCAGCATATACTCATTTATGAATAAATCACATTTTTGTATTTTTTTTCCTATTGTTATTTTAAGATAATTATATTCATGATCCTAATTATGCACTTATAAACTGTAAAACTGTGTCACTTTTAGTTTTGTTTAACAGTGTCGAGGAATCACTGACACTGAAAATACAGTATTTTTACTAGTTTCGATGTCAGGGTTCACCTTTTGCTGCAACCATACATTGTAAACCCCTAACCTAAACTATACCTGTAATGACTTACTATGTATAACACCTGGGTTATGAATAAATGATTATAGTAAATGAAAAATGATAAATTTGTTTTAAATGTTGAGCCAATGAAAAGCCCGGAATCTTCAGACAGTTCAATGGCTGAACATTATATTGTTTAATGGCTCTCTGCCTGTCTCGATATAATAATGCTACGATGACTTTTGATTAAGTTTTAACACCACCAAATCTCCCATAGATTATAACATGATTATTGAATAATAATAAAATTGTTGCCATTTTACGCTTATTGAGTTCCGACTATCATACAATCAAAGGTTGAAACTGGCAGAAACATTAGCAAAAAATGCGATGGCAGGGACGGAAAAGACTTGATTCCAAAAAAGGATGTTTTCGTTTATGTTTTTTGACAGCAACTTGTAAATTGTTTAGATGTTTGAACATATTTTAAAGAAAACAGATTTTTTTAAGACCCAATCTTTTTTCGTCCTTTGCTATCGCATTTTTTTCTGCTAGTTTTTATTATAATGATGTAAAAAAAAGGAAATTAGGCATGTCAGTAAATACCTGAATGTGTTGTATGCATCTGTGCTGATGTCATGTATTTGGAGGGTGGAGGCTGTGTGGCGGATGCATCGTACCATTTCAGGACGTCGAGTACGGCCTGCGGATTGCTCTTCTGTTCCTGCTTGCTGATGTTCGACGCCATAAGCAGCCTGGCCCATGCTTCCGGCATACCCTGTGTAGACAGACATTAGTGTTAATTTTTAGACCCCCCTTACTTGATAATAGACATCATATTGATATTTTGATGAGTATTTACATACATGATTAATGTAAAGACATGCTTTTCTAATATGATTTACTATTTATTAAATCAATTAACTATAAATAAATAATCTCAAAACTAATATTATACCAATCAGGGGTTCAATTCCTTTAGAATAAAACAATAGTCATTTTATATATCCAGATTTAGTTTCAGATGCCAGCAAGCAATACCAATTATAGCAATCATTTTAAAAATCAAGCAAAAATACAAGACACTGGCAAAGCCTAGTTGTATTTCAATAAATTAGCCATTAAAAATAGGAAATAAATAGTAAACAATAGAAACTATCAAACAACATTTCTTATTTTGCCCATTTCTATATATTATTGTAGTGTATAGCAATTTCAATTTAGAAAGAAGAAGAATACCATTCATGTGTTATATTTAAATACCAAATATAAAAGTCTTGGAAAATATACATAACTTGTAAAATTTAAAAATTATATGACATGCAACTAAGTGCAGAATTTGTGCAGAAAAAATTACATCAAATAGGGTAATGAGTCATGAAAAATAAAAAGAAGTTCCATTTATTCTTCATATGTACAAAAAAGGTATACCATATATAGTACTAAGCTATTACTGTCATAGGCAGCTTGAAACAAAAGCGGTAACATATGGAACTCAATTACATGATATATAAATATAGATGTTACTGTTACATGTTTTTCAAATACAAAATTATTACCAGATACCACTAAATCTATAATACACACCAATGTCAGGTGTCATAGTATAATGGCCAAGATACAGAGCCATTTTAGCATTCTTTTACATGTTATTTGTCTATGAAGATAAGATAGTACTCAAATTATACTAGTTAACTATGAACATGCTTGTTAAATATGTCATCTATAATATTGACTACTGTAAATAGAGAAAAATATATATATGCATGTTCCATATCATATTATACAAGTAAAACAACTTCTAGATTGACTAGGATCTAGTGCTTCTTATAATTAGCCCTTTTTTCAATGAATATCTATTAAATCAAAATAATATAACAAAAAAGGTTTACAACTTGTAAAGTACTAATAAAATAAAGCAAAGCATTTAAGCTGTGAGGCACTGTGTCAATGCTTAAGCATGTTTGTTCTATAGATTTGTGTATCACATAATATATAATAATTGGTAATTGAACCAATATTTAAGAGAAGGGGTATCAATGGTTACTAATTCTAAATGGTATGCAGATTATATTGGTATGTTGAAGTGTTCTACAATTCTGATCATTGAACACTTGGATCAGATTTAGATATAGATACATCAATATATAACATGAGTGGAATTACTTTTAATAAATGATAATGATAGTGTAATTTAAATTTTTAGGTATAAGTTAGGTATTTATTGTACCAAGCTGCTGAGGTGTGTCATGGGTTTTACCAACAAGTGCAATATGGTAATATTAAGTCCTGTCTGTTCATACAAACATAAATATTAAATAACATTGGAAACTCACTGTGAACTCTCCAGTGACAGCATCAAATCCCACATGAACAGTGTGTTCAAAATTGGTTGGATAACTAATATTGGGTTTGTTGTCGTTATGGGCAGTACTCTTTGACCCTTTTATTTTAGCCTTTAATGTTTTCTTTTTTCTATCTCCACTGTCATCAGGTTCTGAAATTTTAAAACAAGCTTTTTATATCTAAATTAATATAAGAGGCCACCTTAAAAATTTTAGTCTATAAAATTTACATTAAATAAAGGTGTCAGTGATCTTAAATTAATGCAGTATATCTCATTGTTACTCAACTAATACAATAGGTGTTCACTATAGATATGGATTCCAAATATAGATAAAGACACCTTACATACCACACAATATGATATACCTTTTGGAAGGGGACGCATGTCTACAGAGGCCACTGAGTCTCCCCTATCAGTGACCCTATTACTTGTAAGGCGCACGGGAGGTGCAGGCGGCTTATCCTCGTCACTCGACATTCTGTATAGTTATCTGTTCTGTGAACAATTAATTTATTTCTATTTGTACACATACTATATAAAAAATATACATGTTTTATGTAGAAATGTTATCAAGTTCATTTCATTAAAAATTAAACTAAAACCTACTTATTAATAACAATTATTTATTTTGTAAAGAGATGGGAAATGACTTCTGTTTGAACGAATGGAGTATGTCAAAGATTTGTATACTTATTTCTTGTAAACATGATTTGAATTTTGAATTATTGAAACAGTATTTCTCTAGGGTATCCTGTAGTCTTACGGAAATCAAGTTTATTGTGTATACCACAATATTACTCATGGACGCGCCCCGTAAAGGTTTGCGAATGCAACAAAATTTTTCCCACAAAACACTCGGTAATACTCACGTACCACAAAATTAAAATGTTTGAAATTATAAATTAATAACGACTTATATGTCTTTGTTACATTTCAACTATACAAGCACGAATAAACACACAAATTTCACAAATTCTTTTATATTTTATCTTTCACACAGATGAAAGGATAGCAAAGATGACTAGAGCCGCCATGACACTATGATATTATAGTGATTTCATGTCATGTACAGAATAAAAAATATCAAAATCAATTGAATGTTCATTTGGTAATATCATGAATAGTTTTTGTTTAATATTTTGCTCCATTTAAGATTATTCACACTCGACTAAAATTGGTGTACAAGCCAGCTATAGTTCCTAAGATTTCTTCATTTCGTATCCATTGGTTTGTCAACTGAACAAGTAATCACTATGTTATCATTAGTTTAAATTATATCAGTTCGTAATAGACATGTGCAAAATCGTTACTTCTCAGTCACCGTGACAGTCGTGACAGTGACTCAAAAGTAACGTCAAAAAATAATCGTTACTTTGTCACGCCAGTAACAGCGGTCACTCTCGGCTCAATAAGTTTCCTAGGTTACAAATTCCGTTCCTTTCAATATGAAAGTTATTGTCACTCTGATCACGATACACGATTCAAAAGGTCGTCATTAGCAATTGTTTGCTTTTTGGTACTATGCAAGAAACAGAGCATAAGTTAATTCGTTCATACTTTTACAGGCTTATGTCTGCCGCATTTAATTTTAAAATTATTAAAATATTAAATCAATGTCAATGAAGATTTTTAGTATCGTAAGCTGTTTTCTAATACCATTTAGTGGACAGGGAAAGCTGGTTTTATTTTATAAAAATAGATAATGTGGCGTGTTTATTATTTTGAATCATCTATTTACAATGATTTAAAAGTAACATTATAATTAGATTTTTTAAATCAACTACTTGCATGATAAGTGATAACACTTGGGTACGATTGTAATTTCAATTGTTTAAAAATGTATTTAAAATAATTTATCTTCTACGAATATATCATGACGCATTAAATATATAATCCGCCGTTTTAAATTGAACTTAGCTCTGTGGAATGTTATTATGCTGTCTTTTTCTATCGCATTATCTACTGTTGTCGTGTAAGTGCAGCCGACAAAGCGAAAGCCGATTTGCCGAATGGCCGACCGAGCCAGTCATGATGACTCACGCAACGATGTAGTGACAACTGCGATCAACGCTCCGCGCGAGCCGGCTAGACGACGTCACAACGTGACTGACGTGACTACTGTGATCGGCGCTCCGCGCGGGCTAGGCGCGACTCGGCTAGACGACGTCACAACGTGACTGACGTGACTACTGTAATCAGCGCTCCGCACGGAACGACCAGCGATATTTAGGAACGTTCCTCGGACAGATCACGGTGATCACTTTTGTTAGAGGATCACAGTGATTTTTTCACTGTGACGTTATTTATCACCCATCTCTAGTTCGTAAAGTGTCTCTCGATCGGCTTGCTCAAATTATGGTAGTTAGTCTTTTGAGATACATATAGAGTCGGGTTATGTGATGGGATTTTAGAGAGTTCTAAAACCAATGTTAGATCTCTCTCTAAAATAAATGGTTCTATTTTCAATTTTAACAATTGAATTGAACCTGAGTATGAATCATCGCTCCGAGTTTGTTAAGTAGTTCAATATTTAAGAATTTTTAAAGCAGTTTTAAGTTAATAAATGACTTTGAATATAATACTATCATCATCAGCTCATTAAACGTCACCAGTCTCCACCACGGAACATGAGCCTACCCCTATAGGGTGTGCCTTAGTCGTCAACGCGAGCCCAGTGCAGAATACAATATGATTAAGCAGTATCATGCCAGACTTTAGTCAGTTCTAATCTATAGAAATAAAGGAAAAAAAGTAAGTCATGTCATGATACGTCAATACGTCAAAAGATTGTGTGGAAAATTAACTTATAAAATTGAACTTATTCAGAGTTTTAGATTATTAGACATTTTTATTAGGATAAATTATTCTGTTATCATTATCTATTCGTATTTCATTGATTCATTCTATAAGTAGTAATTTATAAGGACTAGTGTATTTTAAGAATTTGATATGGAAACTCGTTCAGAAGCTATGGTATAGTACTTCTGCAAAACTTTGATTTACAATTAGTTCGCTCCTATCTTTTAGTAATTTCGAATGCAGAAACAGTTCACTTCCGTTCCAAAAGGTTTACTTATCGTATGTTTCAGAATCAAGAAAGCACAGCCAAAAGGAGTCCTCTTGAGGAACTAAGTAAAGATGAATTGGTTGTAAAATGCAAAGCACTTCTTGCTATAGCACAAAAGCTAAACAAGCTAAAGCGGGTAAAAATAGAAAACCTTTCGAAATTATAATTGCATAAATCATTTAAAATATCTGCTTTTTTCACAAATGCTTTTCATACTTTACAGATCTACAAAATGAATTAGAGAGTTTAAAACTACAACTAAACAAATGTGAAACAGAAAAGAAAGCCAATTCAGACAGCCTCCATACACTTCAAGAACTTGTTGATTCACTCACTGAACAGAAATTGAACTACATAACAGAAGTTGATTCAGCAAAGAGTAAAATAAAAATGTTTAGTGACAAATGTAAAAAATATGAGGAAGAAATAAACAAATATAAGCTGATATACTTGACCGGGATAAGAATTTTTAGATGCAAAACAAAAGCTCTCAGATGTTGACAGTGAAATAATATCCTTGAAAAGGCAGAACAATCGACTTATAGAGGAAAATGAACAACTCATCACTCAGCTATCAGAACTTGAGGCCCAATCAGTAGAGTTCAAAAATATTGGTTTAGAGCAAAGGAGTCAGCTGGAACTCTTGGAAGAGAAAGTGCAGTCAGGTAAAAGTAAACATAAAGCTTATTATTATTATTATTTATTATATTTAACATGAGATTCATTATGTTTGTCATTTTTCATTAAGTTTAAGGTTATGTGTGATTATGGAAATGTGTATCTTTTTTAATATAGTGTAGTATATTTTTAAGGAGAGGGGCTTAAATCTGTTGTTGAGGATCTTAAAAAAAGGATAGCAGAATTAGAAGAAAATAAATCTGAAGTTAAGGATAGTTGCAGTATTGAGGATTATGAACATAAAATAAAAGAATTAACAAAACTATTTGAGTCAGAGAAAAATAAGAAAGAAAAAATTAATATAAAATTGCGTAGTTATAAAGATAAGATTCATAAGTGTGCTGCTTGTATTACTCAACTTAAAAACTCTAGATTTATATTAACCAAAACTATAAAAGAATATTCAGAGAGTATTCCTAAATGGCAGAATGACATAATTAAAGCTTCTAAAATTTTAGATGACCAAATGAAAGAGTTAAGCAATGAAAATCTATCCCTAAAGGAAGAAATTGCTAATTTAAAAAATCAATTGATTTCCCACAAATATACACCAGAAGATGCTTATACTGCAGGAACAGCTATATCAGTGAACAGTAATGATTTGGAATTGGCAAACAAATTCAATTCAAATGATAAGGATCAATTTTCTTCACAAATAAATAAATTGACTGAAGAATGTGAGTCTTTGCAATCACAGGTTTCTGACCTCCACTCAAAACTTAAGAATGCTTCTGATGAAAACCAAAAGTGCCAATGTGAATTAGCCACCTTGAAATCTTTATATAAAGATATACAGAATTCAAATTGCCTGCTCAAATAGATAAAAAATTGATAAATCAATTTAATGAAATGAAAAATAAATATGATTCAATGATTCAAAGAAATAATGAATTATCTCTATTGAATACGGAATTACAAGCAGAGAAAAAATCAATGCAAGAATTATGTAACCAGTCAGTAAATAACAATGAAGTGGTTGAACATTTAAGTTTACAGATTAAAGCCTTGGAAAGTGAAAAATCTATTTTGGTTAAAGAAAAACTAATGCACGGATAATGTAGTTGATTTAGAAAATCGTAATAAGTTATTAATGGATCATCTTGAAAAACTTAAAACTGAACTACAAACATCTAAAATGCAGTTTGATGCATTGTATAAAGAAAAAAGTGATCTAGAAAAAATATAGCTGTAGAAAAGGAGAGTGAAACGAACAACTTAAAGAGTAATTTTAAGATTTTGCAAGAGCAGTATGATTTACTCAAAAAAGAACATGATAATTTACATGATTTAAATGTCCTTTTAAAAGAAGAAGTTGAAACGCTTAAAATTTCTTTAGAGCAGCCAAGATCTGACGATACGGAAAATTCAGAGTTAAATGTTTCATTACAAGCAGATATAGTTAAATTAGAGACTAAATTATCAGCTTACAAACATGAGAATGCATCTTTGCTAGCAGAAGTTAAAGAATCTCGTGCCAAAGTTAAAGAATTTGATACTATTGCTGCTGAATATGAAGAAGCTAAATCTAAATTATCTGGATACAAAACTGAAAACACTGAATTGTTAAATGAGATGAAGGAAATCAATCAAGTATTAAAAGAACGTGGTGAATCCATATCTAAGTTACAGAAAGCTATTGCAGAGATGGAACGATTGGTTGAGACTTTGGAAAAAGACAGGGATATTAAAATTCAAGAAAACAATGAATTGCAAAATAAGATTAGAATCTTAGAAAATGACTTGAAAAATGCTGAAAAGAAAACGAACAAGGAAAGTGAAGTGGTTGATCAAATTTTGATGGAAAGAGATAACACAATTAAATCCTTGGCTGAAAAGGATATCACTATTGCTAATTTGAAAGAAGAAATAGAGAAAATGCGACAGCAACAATCATCTACAGGTATCAGCTGTTGTCATTATTGTCAATAATTATATTAAAAATACAGAAAGTTAAATAGTACAAATAATAATATAATTTATTTGCAGCAGATCTTCCAAATGAAGACATGTCTACTTCAACGATTTCTAAAGCAGAAGAACATTCTCGAATGAAAGATTTAGATGAAACTTTTGAGGAAAAGTATGAACTCCAAAGTATTCATAAGATTATATTCTATTTGATATATTCTATTTTTTTTAAATTTTTGTTTGTATTTTAGATACACTAAGCTAAGAATATTTGCTCTAAAGCTAAAAAAGAAATTAAATGAAACAGTTAACCAGTTACAAAATGCAGAACAAGATAAATCTAAATTGGAAAAAATACTTGAGGGTGAAAAGTTTACAGCGATGACAAGCAGTGACGTCGTTGATAGTGGTAAAGTTATTGAAATTAGTGATCTGCAAGCAAAAATGCAGACTATGAGTGCAGCTATGGAGGCTTCGGAAAATGTTGCAATTGAGTTAGATAAGTTGAAAGGTAACAATTAAATCAAATGTATTTATTTTTATACTTACTGCCTTATTTTAATTATTATATCTTTTAATTGCAGGTGAATTAGAATGCAAAAACAAACAGTTGGCTGCGGAAATTGAAGCTCATAAGGTGACAAAGGAAAATTTGGAAAAAGCTAAACGCGATGCAAAAAAGAAAAATGTTTTGAGTTTGGAAATGGAAGACTATGAACGTTCCATGAAGGAGCTTACTGCAAAAATGGAAGAGAAAAAGAAAAAAATGATCCAGGTAAGTTAGTAAAAATAGTTGGTGTGCAGGAGGGGATTCATTTGAAGCAGTAGCGATGCTTTGAGTATGTGGAAATCATGACGATTAAATTTTATTTCTAGATGGAGTCTACAATAGATACTCAAGAAGGAACGATAACTGCCATGAAGACGCAAATCAAGTTACTTGAAGAACAAATTAAATCAGAAGAGGCCCAAAACAGGCTGATCAAAGAGGAACTACAACATGCAATAGAAGAAGGAAGAGAAAAAAATAATCTGATCCAAAACAAAATTGAAATTATCTCAAAATTGGAGCAAGAATTGGAAGAACAGAAAAGGAAAAACGAGGAGTCAGATTTAGAAACAACTTCTCTACTTAGTGACAAAGAAAAGGTCATCATGAGTTTAAGCGAAGAAAAAATAGAGCTAAATAATAAAGTTAAAAAATTAGAGTTTAAACTTGCAGAAATAAATGAAACATTGAGAATCACAAATATTGAATTGGCTGATTTGAAGACTGAATACACAAGTTACAAGGTGAAATTATTTACAATATTTTTAGGGCGATGCATTAATACATATATTATGCAAAATATAATAATAATAATAACCAAAACAATTTTAGGTACGAGCACAAGCAGTCCTGCGCCAAAACCAAACCGTGGACCACAGTCAAGAAGAACAGCTTAAGGAGGAAACTGCTGCTCTGAAAGCACAAATTGAAGTGCTGAGCTCAAAACTTAATACAACACAGTAATGACTTCTGCCTAATTTTATCGATATAATAATTTCTTACAGCTCAAATGGGTTTAATAATAATTAAATAATCATCACATCAGCTCATTATACATCTCCACAA
>PQWD01000785.1:0-24018 GCA_019425675.1 Leucinodes orbonalis
TTATGGCATTTTCCGAAAGTGTGGCAGTTACGGTCGTAAAAAGTGTAGTTGAGGTGTGATTGCACACGACCTGATGCACAGCCCTTTGGCACTATTTTGAAGCAAATTCTGCTCTAAGTGACCATTTCCTTAGGTCGACAATGTTTTATTAGACAAAGCACACTTGATTATACTGCTTATAGATAATATTGGAATAAAAGTGAAGTGCGACGATGCATTACAGCTAATCAGGGTCGATTACAGCGAGTCTCGCGGTTGCATATTTTATCGGAAGCATTGTTCGGTTTAGTGAGCCCGCGCCGTAATAAGCTGTTTCTATGTATACTTGTATTATGCATGTATTTACAAAAAAGTGTATAAGTATAAACATCCGTTATTTAATACTCAAAATACTGGCTTCACGCTTAACTTGGGGTAAATGGCGCTGGGTGAATGTCAGTGGATATTTATTTATTTATTTTTTACTCTCCAGATCGGAAGGCAACAGTCCACACCAATAAGCCAACGAAAAGTGCAGGTTCAAATCCCACCACGTACCAAGGTATTTTCGAAATTATATGTAGGTACGTTTATCCGAAGGTCTTACGGTGAGGGAAAAAAATCAAGAGGAAACCTGCGCACTACTACGAGGAGATTAACGGGCGTGAAGTCAGCCAATCCCCACTGGGACCGCGTGTATGTCTACGGCCTATACGCCCTTTTACGGGTTGGATTATGACTTGACGCTGGATTTTTCTCAGTAGAATAGAATCCGAACTAGTGGTAAGATAACATTTCATATGTCTAAATGTTCTTTACGGCATTACATAGAAAACGTAATTTATACGGGTTAATATGAGATTTTTGTACTTAACCCATCTCTGCCATTCACCCAGGAACTAAGCTGTGTCAGTATAGCGAAACTTAAAGCAATTTAGCTTAAGAATCAGGTGAGACTAACGTACCAAAACAAGACCCTAAGTAGGAAAGACATATAGACATTATCATTAAAATCACACACGGATGGTATTAATACAAACTATAATAATATACCGAAGACAATCATAAAACAATTATAACCCTACGAGTGCCTGTTGCAGCGATACGTGGAAAACCGACAAAGGGTACGACACGAGTACTTATTTGTACCAAAAAACAATACGGGAATCATAATACAATTTAATGTGACAGGTGATATGAATATCCTGTGTAGTTGCGGCTAGTTTGAACTGTCAGGTGTTTGGTGAATTGCTTAATTTGTAACAATGAATGTTAGGAATAAGATCTAAGGTGCTGCGTAATCAGATCCTATTTTAACCCTTATCGGATGTGCACTTCCAGTATTTCATTGGTTTTTACCTGCATGCCCAAGGAATAAGGTATTAAATGATGTGGCATCTATATTCCCACTGTCCAATGGGTTAAGTATATTTTACTACTGCTTCGTGTCTAGGCTTGATTGGTTATGTACGAGTATTTCATAATAATGGTAGCAGTTACTATAGTTTTGGGCACATTTAGAACTCACACGATCTCTTGATGACAAAACGGATTTAGAAAACGTATTTTTATATTGACGTTAGATGTCATCCTTGTCTATACCGCAATAATGTCAGTGGCTCAGTCAAAGACGTAATGTCTAAATGACTTTAATATTTTTTTTATATAATCATATAGAAATATTTACAGAAATAAAAAAAAGATAAGGTAAGATACTAACTATAATATGAAATATTTAAAGAGAATATATCATATATATAAATTAGTCTCGAAACTATGAGCAACCTCATAAATAATCAGTCTTTGAATCGATCATGAAGGACCCATTGCTGCAAAATGCGATGAATAACTTCAATGATGTATAAGTACGTTAACACTTTGCTTTATTAGAATGACATTTACTGACCATGGTATCGGTTGTACCTGCTTCCGGTATTAATTGGAACATGATCGATGCGATTTACAGTGCGTTCTCACGGGTTCTCAAATGGGCTTGTCACATTTTCGAAAGTATCGTATTATGAAAGCCTTTAAATAAAAAGATATATTATTTTTAAAAAGCAATTAATTAATTTATTGACGTTTTTAATCTTGTAAGTAAAACAAATAATTCGTGTTTATAAATAAAAATATTAAGTTTAATATCATAAATTAGTTCGTGTTTATATATAAAAACATTAAGCCAATTTAATTAACAGAGGATATGGTTATCTAATAAAATAAAAATTTTATATTTCCATTGCATTTAAAAACTAGGGAAATTTTCACAAGTTTTTATTTATATACAACTACCATTGAAAGAAAACATCGTGAGGAAACTTCATGCACGCCTGCGAAGAGATTCGAAGGTTGTGTGTGAAGTCGTCCAATCCGCACTGGGCCGCGTGGACGACTAAGGCCTAATCACCCTATACGGTAGGCTCGTGCCCTTGGTGGAACGTTTAATGAGCTGATGATGATGACACTAACCATAACTATCTTAAGGTAAAATTAAAACTATTCCAACGGTTTTGTTAAAGATGATTGATTTCTTTTACTGTTTATTTTAATTTCTTAATCTCATACAATATTTGGTACTAGATTTTTTTCAGTCCATCTAAATGTAGTTTTTTTTGCAAAAGGTAGGTGATATCTAAAATGACAAATTTCCCTATCCACCAGCAACATATTCACAATGACAGAGGCCGATATACGCGAGGTCTAATTACACATCATTACAGCTAATTGTACAATACGCGGGTAAGAAGCATTCGCGACTATTAATGACTAAAGCAATTAGGGTGCGAGCACACTGGCGGCCCTGGGCTTGTTTAATAAGGCCACAGTACGCTGATTAGGGTGACCAGTAACTTGGCTTCGTTCATCAAGTGCCAGGATTATTTAATGACCTATTCCATGTCAAGGAAAACTCTGTTGAAATATTATTATTTATTTCAATTAAAAACTTTTTTACAAATATTCATAAATCTATTACGTTAGTGATATATAAATATTACCTACTAACCAGTGTTGCTTAAATTCAAATTTGGATGATACACAAATATATTTAGAATCTTATAGGTTTTGAAATAATAAGCTAATATACCCAATATCATTTCATACAATTCTGTATTTAACGCATACATATTTAACAATGGATATTTCAATATTCGTCATCGCTTGTATCTAGTTACTGCTACTCAGCTGTACTGTGACAAATGCATTTATGGAATCGTTATGGTGTTCGCTGGCGGCTTTTAATTTACTTTGAAAGGGAAAAATGCGAGCGCAAATGAGATGGTGTAAAAATGTGTTAGTTAGCACATTACGGCCCGCTGGCTATCTAATTTGTCCGTTTGTTGCTTACGATAGTCGGGTGGTAGTTGACTTAAACTGTACTCTTACTCAACCCGTACAAAATAATAGTATAAAAACATCGCATACTAGTGCAGTTATAGAATAAGTGAATCTCCAACTTTTATGAAGCATGATTATCTCGATGATTTTCAACACATCACATCACCATGAGCTCATTAAACGTCCCCACCGAGGGGCACGAGCCTACCCTATAGGGTGATTAGGCCTTAGTCGTCCACGCTGGCCTGGGCCGCACTGGTGCGGGTTGGACGACTTCACACACAACCTTCGAATCTCTTCGCAGGCGAGCATTCGCAAGGTTTCCTCACGATGTTTTCCTTCACCGTAAGAGCGTCAGATAACGTACGATAACGGGCGGCAGTCCACACCATTGAGCCACCGACACTCTGATTGGTGAGAGCGTCGTGGCTCATCGGTGGTGTGTGGACTGTCGCCTTCCTACCGGGAGGGCTGAGGTTCAAATCCCGACACGTACAATGTGTTTTCGAATTTTCGAAAATATATGTACGTTATCCGACGCTCTTACGGTGAAGGAAACTCGTGAGGAAACCTTCATGCACGCCTGCGAAGAGATTGAAGGGTTGTGCGTGAAGTCGTCCAAACTCGCACTGGGCCCGCGTGGACGACTAAGGCGTAATCACCCTATACGGGTAGGCTCGTGCCCCTTGGTGGGGACGTATAAAGAGCTGATGATGATGTATTAAAACGAACAACTAATAGTTTATCTAAGATTAATATTAAACATTTAACCCTTTGACCAGAGATGCCTTAAACGTCATAAACAATAGATTTTTCATTGTGTCTGGATTTCTAAAGTCAATGAGTTCAAAATCTTCATCGAAAGCCATCGAAATTAAACCAATTCAATGTTCGACCAACATTACAAATACCTATAGAAAGAAAATGTTCAACAGATTTCTAGTAGTAACCTTTATCTTGTATGCATTAAAGCGTAATGAAGGCATACTAATACCTGGACTATTCCATTTTTTACAAATTAAACGGTGTTTAAGTCATCTTATACTGGTTGTTATCCCATTAATCTTCTGTCAAGACATTGCGGTGTTGGCGAGTGTATGCAACCAAGAGTTTGTGGAGCCTGTTTCAATGGGTAAGGTTTAAAAAACAATTAAAGGTCCTAATCAAACATGAAAAATGCTTTATTCATTTAAATAGAAAAAAAATTGAATTCATTGGTGTAAATCACAAACTATTGAATCGTCAAAATATAAAGCAAATTTAAAATATATTTTTCAACACAAGAAAGTATCTGTTGTCGAATGAGAGTATTTGTAACTCCCGAAAATAATCCAGCAAATAACTCGTGTAGTTACTTTTTTCAAAACAGAGTAAAAGAGAGTGTTTAACACAGTTGATTCAATGCTGGATAATAAAGCGAACGCCAGAAACCACTTGGAAAGTACCGAACCATCGAGGCTGCGCTTCAGGCAAACAAGCATACGGCTCGCCTCATGGTAAGTGATACCGTAACTAATAAACACCATCATCATCATCAGCTCATACACGTCCCCACGTATTTATTTAATATGGTCGTTTTCAAGATCGCTATCTCACCTTCTGCAAGTACCTACAATTCCTCAGCCAATTGTATGTGCGGGCATTCCTCACGCATCCAGCAGACATTCTGCGGCCCCATCGTGATCTCTCATTAGTCGGATGCTTAATGGCGCTAAGCACGCGGCCGGGATCGCCGCGTCAGCCAATGCTGGTGACTGTTTCCATTGTATACTAGGCAGACTTGGTACTGAGTTGTAGATAGGTACTACGGCAGTGCCAGATGTCATCGCGTACAATAGAAGTGTTTTGCACTTCTGTGATTCGGGATGATGGGAATTGTAGCTAGTTAAATTACCGGGTATAAGAGATCAAACATTTCTGGTAACATTAGTAGAGAGATTGCTCAAAACCAGAAGACAGACATTCATTAAAATTATTCTGTTACTGTGTGACGTGACATTGAACATGGTAATTGTAGAAATTTGTTACTTTTCAGGTAGAAAGTTTGCTGGTGTCACCTTCTAAAAGATATATGAAAGTATTATTGGAGACATATGCAGTCCAATGCTGTTCTAAGTCTCAACGTTTGAGGGAAACATGTTACACTGGTCTAATGCATAGTGGCAAGTCGCCAGAGCCTTGTTCAAGGGATCCCTGGAGACGAAGTTGTGTTTCCATAGAAAATTATAGTTAAAGTTTTTTTGTGATTATTTCTTAGATTCTTAGTTTATCCCGCAATCTTCATAAAGTTATGAACCCTAAGTCTTGACGTTTATAATTATTACAGCATATCTTTGACATAACTTGTCGTAGTACAATGGAGACAGTGTCAGTCGGCACTAGGCGTTAATGACAATAACTTGCTATTAGAGAAGCGAGCCGAAGCGGGGTGCTGGGTGCTGCACCAATAATAAGACGTATTAGGCTGTCGTTGCCAATAATAAGAGACCTATGATGTAGAGAGGTTACAACATTAACAGAACATAATTCAAATTATTAATAAATTATTATTATTATTGAATTTTTTAATTATTTATTTTTAAGTGTTTAGGGTGTAATATATTTTAGTTACCGAATAATGTAATGTAATAAATATATGAGCGCTTATTCAAATTTATATTTAGATAAATATATATTTTTTCTTTGATCGCGCAAATAACGTTTCTTCTTTTTCTATCTATCGTTCTATTTAGAATGGTTCGATGGTTGTTTGGTGAAATCAACCAGCCTATGCACGCCTACTACACTGCATCACCATGGTGATGTTGGAGGTACTTGTACTTATTTAAAAAGTAGATACTTTGGAGGATGAACAAGCCTTTAAATCGTCATTGATTTAATTTAGAATTATTGACTATTTCTAATTGATATATTCATTATTAATGGAGCGTCGGTTGCTCATTGATGTGGGCTGTTGCCTTCCGATCTGGAGGACGCAAGTTCAAATACCGCCACGTATCAATGTACTTTGGAAATTATATATGTACGTTATCCGACGCCTACGAAGAAATTCAAAGGTGCGTGAAGTCGTCCAACCCGCACTTGGCCCGCGTGGACGACTAAGGCCTTATCACCCTATACGGGTAGGCTCGTGCCCTTCGGTGGGGACGTTTAATGAGCTGATCATGATGAAGTAGACTTAGTCAAGTAGTGAACTGTTACGGGGTTTTAAATTAATTTCAAGTTCCATTTAATATTTTTTTCGGTCCAGCCTAAAGTAGGCAAAGGAACACGAGACTTCGCGGCACAATTGATACATCAAAAGTCCCACAACACATCCACATGCTGCTAAAAGGCTAATCAACTTACGGATTTTCGGATTCGCAATCAAGCGAACGAATTTCCACCGCCACCGGCGCAATTGGAAAATATAATTACCAACATAATCCTCGGCAAATTGGTTAAAAATGAAAAAAAAGAAAGTGTTTTAGGGTGCGTCATTATTTTTTGCCGGGAAAGGGATTGGGGCTAATTACGACAGATGGATCGCTGTACTGTATGTAATAACGCTAATTAATCGATCGCTCTTACCCGACGCGAACGTTTTTAAATTCGAAAACCCTATACGAATATTTTTTTAGAAACTCCGTAATTATTAAAATGTGTGCGGGAAGTTTTAATGAGAACGTCGGATCAGTCGATTGGATCAGTACAAAATGTGCGGTTGATTTTTTGTATAAATTTTTCAATAACATCTCTCCACCAAATGTGTTGGGGAATCTGCGAACGTTTGGTAAATATTTATTGTTTTAAGTAAAACATTTTAAACTTCGATGTTTAAATAATAATAAATATCCACTGACGTTTACACAGTGCCAAGTAAGCATTAGTCTGTTATATGGTTACTAAACAAATGATAAACTTACTTATATCATTTTTTTACAGGGTGTATTAAGGGGACGTTAAACGAGCTGTGATGAGGATGATGATGATGATCGACTCCCATCCTAAGATAGTGATCAAGGGACTCGTGATTACATTTTCTTGGTCACCCATCAAACTGCTTGTACTAGCAACAACCGTAGGTAAAAGCCCTTTGCCATTAAGAATATACTAAAAGTAAGTACCAAAATGAGTTTTTATGAAAATTATTTGTAGGTAATTCAACAAAGTCACATTTAATCATCATGGCTTAATTTCGGCCAGAGATCTGACAAGGGTGAACTTGCAAATGGCTCTTCCGAAGCACTTGTGTAAGGAAAGTCGACCAAAAAAATTAACTTCCAACCGAAGAGTTATTAACCTAATTATAAATTCATATCGGCAATTACGGGAGTTCTATAAAATCGCTTAACGTTACTTCTGAATGCAAATTTCAATGAATTTTGTCGGCAATCAAGTAGACTTGGGGGCTTACCTCCATCTCTTTAAACAGTCTCTCTCTCTCTTCAACCTACCGCAGTCCCCTGCTGGATATAGGTCTCCCCCATTTTACGCCAGATATCCCGGTCCTCCGCTTTCCTCATCCAGCCTCCACCAGTGACCTTTCACAAGTCGTCTGTCCATCGGACCGGAGGGTGTCCTACAAAATCCTCTTAAAACAGCATTATTGCAATAATTTACTTTTCACAAAAATATTTTCAGAAATGCGACGATTCATTATAGTAATACCGTTTTAAGAGATGGTGGTAAGCCCCCTGATGTTAAATATCACTTATTATATGGACCAACATTCGTCAATAAAAAATCAGACGCATTTGTCAACTTATGGAGTAAATATGTGACGTCACATCATCTAGTTATTCCACTGCCCGTCCCGGAACTAATTACAGCTGTACGATTATTCTTAGTCGTAAATAGAGAAAATTAATGAGTTTTAGAATTTAATTTCTTTTATTTGGAAAATTGGTTTCGTTGATAATTGATAACCTTATTTAACAAAAAATGTGGCAGATCGACAAAACACGTCGTTTAAGGAGATTTAAAACTTTGCTCAATATTTTTATGGTGCGTCTAGAGTATATGCAACTGCAGAGCCATAGTATTAACCATTTTTATAGCCCTAAATGTCCACTGCTTAACAAAGGCATCCTAACGACTTCCAAGCAGACCGATTCCTAGCAGTCAACAATCATACACCTTCACCAAGACATCGGTCCACTCAAGCCTTTTCTTTTCGCTGTCGCCATTCGACATCATTTCGCCCCCTTGCCTCGGTTCTTAGCAGTCCGACCCATTGCTTGCTATGTACATCACTTTAGTTCTTTTAGGATCTTATCACATAGGCGAACACCTAACATACGATTATCGCTCTCGATAACACATTCGGCGAATTTGAAATTATTCAAAAGGCCCTTCGTCCAAGACTCTGATAGTAAGTCGCATATATTAGAAGTGATATTAGCTATCAACATTGTCACACCGGAACGGACAAATATTGACAGATAATGCTGGAATAGCGATCACCGCCTTGGCCCGTAAAAATTACCGATCTGTCGTAATAATCAAAAATTATTGGCTCTAACCTATGAAGTGGCAAAGGCATGACTACACAGCAAGTAGTGGCGAGGGTACACGAATGGAGCCACTTAATTTCACCCTTCTACCCCTTCATTATAATCACCACTCACACATAGACACTATCGATCCTAGCCGCGCGTCTGTACACGTGTTTATACAAGTGATTAGTGTATTTAATTTGAAAATGCTAAGTAGTTGCCTTGTTTTATCGTTGTGTTAATGCCGTTGTGTTTGTGTGCGTGTAATTATGTGATGGGGTGGGCCAACCCTTTCTGTTCATATCGCCCGTCGCGAAGTGATCGCGGCCCGGTAATATTTCGATTAATGCTTTAGTTTCGTTTGTTTGGCGTACGCGTTGGATTTTACGGGCTTTGTACAATTGACTGCGCGGCCGTTCGCAGCGGGCTGCTTGCTCGGTTACGACACTTCGAGGACAGGGATGCTCTGATGATAATTTTTGTGTTATTTTCATTTTCGTTATCAATATGACGACCCATTTGGTGTAATGGTTGTATTTTATTTCCGTTATCAATATGACGACCCATTTGTGTAATGGTTAGATTCGTTTCTTCACCAAGGGGTTCGATCCCCGGGCAGTACAACATTTGTGTGCGTAAACATGTCTGATTGTACTGAACATTGGATAAACATACTTATTTTTTTTGTAAATACATACATATTATACATAGAAAACACCCAGACCAATACAAACAGGCATGTTCATGCACACAAATGTTTGTACTGCCCGGGGATCGAACCCGGAAGCCTTGATGTAGCAGCCGAAGTCTCGACCATTACACCACATGGGTCGTCCACAGAAAATATATAATTTCTGACGCCTTTAGCAGTCATTGAAAGGATTCATTTGCCCTTCAAATCACGGAATCATTATTTTCAGACAACCAGGTGAACCCTGCAAAGTCCTAAAGAAAATTTACTTGTACTGACGGTTATTGAAGTTTATTTATGCAAATAACAACAGCATTGGATCAAAATCATTCGCTTCATATTTCCTAATGCTGACACGCTATGCCGATCCTATCACGAAATGTTACGACTCCGATCACTCTGTAATATGGGGAAACAAATCAAAAGTATGTAATGGGTATTCGCGAACATGTGTACAATTGCCATGTATATAAAATGTATCGTTACATGAACAGTAAATCGTTGCTTAGTAGTTGAAAAATAGCTTAGTTAGCGATTCTTAGGCATAATAATTCAATGAATCAAACAGACTAATAAAGCCCTACTGTAGAGTTTGGGCAGGCCTTTCCACACTGGAATCGGGCCGCTAACCTGACATGGCTTTACAGCCGCTATTTTTTAAAACAGTCATCATCAGCTAATTTATACGTCCCCTCCGAGGGGCGCGAGCCTTCCCGTATAGGATGAGGCCTTAGTCGTACGCGCGCCCAGTGCGGGTTGACCGGATTCAAGCAACTTTGAATTTCTTAGTAGTGCGTAGGTTTCCTCACGATATTTTCCTTCACCGCACGTAAGAGCGTCGGATAAACGTATATTTTAAAAAAATAACCTAATACAAGTTTCTGGATGTTGGCGATTACGTTCATAATATATTAGCCGAGGCTAATGTGACTTCCGAAAAAAGTGCGGGACAGAGGTGTATTTACAAATAAAAGTATCTCTCTCTTCAACCTATTGTAGTCCACTGCTGGATATAGGTCTCCCCCATTTTGCGCCAGATATTAAAGTATATAAGTAGGTATATTTATCTGTTTTAGTACGCACAAGCTACTTGTTATGTGGGGATAGTAGTGGTATTTGATTGTATTTATTCATTTAAATATATTAACTAAACAACATTAAGTCGAAAATTCGCAAATAAACTATGATCCTTGACTACGGAACTCAGGTATGGTGAAAAGTAGTGTCACTTCTTCTTTAAGTTTTTACTAATGAACAAGTTTTTTTTCAAACAATGTAAATGTAATATTGAATTTTTAAAATAATATAAGATGTAATCTAAAGCCACTGATTAGCAGAGTTTATTGGCCCTTGCTATTATTCGATAAAGACGTCTAGCTAAGTCAATAGAAAGCGGCCTTTTCAATGAATTGCCATTTATTGTAGAGATCGTTAATACGAGAATGTCCTAATGTTTTGTTCATTATTGACCGCTAAAAAAGAATCAATCTTGACCTAAGCGTAAACGTAAACGCTCAGTAGTTCAGAGGAAAAATTCTGAGTGGTAGAAATATGCTTAACAGCACAAGTATCTTTAAACATCTAAGCACCAATATAAGTACTATATCTTAATTATCTATAATCAATAATAGTAATAGACTGTATTTTCAGATAAGTTCTCATAATAAGTATATAAGAAAATGGTGTTCTAGGGTAAAAGAAAGCATATAACAGGCTTGGAGCTTTATGATCGAACATCGCATACGGTGACTTCCACTACTCGGTCTCCTACAGTTTCGGACCCACAAACTGTTTTATTTTGTTTTTAAAATCACAGGAACGAATGGTTTTTTTTGTGATTTAACTTAATTTAGTTATTGCATATGTTTCACTGTAAAATATTTATTTACTTAGTACAGATCTAAATCAACGATTAGCGCATTAGGCCATGGAGGAAATTTGTACATGTCCTAATGCTAATTACGTACAATTTTCGAAGTCGAACAAAGTTTTTAATTATTATATTCCAGCTGGTGAATAATAAACTACAATGATTTAAAAAAAAAAAATGCCTACACATTAATAACGGTTCAGGGAAATAAGTTGGATTAACACGTTAACCGGCAGGAATCCAGACACAATAGAGAATCTATTGTTTGTGACGCTTTAAAGCGTTAAAGGGTAAACATCCATAATATACATTGCTGTTCCGTGAACATAGCAAACACTTATCATCCTATTATACAAATATTAAATGTCGTGTGTTCGTTGAATTATACGCAGTTAAAGTCTAGTTTAATTAAAAAGTCATCACGCGATCAATTTAAACGTTAATCTTTAATCTTTCGGTCAGGCAAACTTCAATCAACTTTAGGTCAAAGTACTTTTGAGATCATCTCGACTTCATTAAGCGTAATGTTTACGGCAGTTACAATGTAAAGATTGGGTATCTTTTATAATCAGGCATCCACCGTAGACATCATCCCATGAAACGATAATAATTTACACCTACTTCTGTGTTCTGAAAAAAAGGGTAGTGGACGTACGTAACAAAAACAGCAATAATATTTACCATCTTGACCTAAAGTTCCATCTTTGTAATTAGGCTTTAGTCGTTGCTTCGTAAAAAGACTTTTATAAAAGTTAATTCTTCATTAGATACTGTTTTTTTTGGTTAATTATGTTAGGCTCCTACCGATTAACATTGGCTGAGTTTTAGGTGTGCCATAATTTGGGACGTATTGTGCAAGAGCGCAGAACGCATTCGGCCAACAAATCAGGCAAGGACCTAATGCAACAATGTACCGCTAAAATGATGATAATTGAAGTACACATGCAGACGACTATTCACGGTTAGTCTACCTAAAATATAGAAAAAAATACAATTCTTTATGAGCTGGGCATAATAACAAAGTCTACGAGTCATAAGTTTAAGGTCGTGTTGCCCGTTAATAGGTGAGTGCCCCCAAATGCACTAATTGAAGTTAAAGTAACGATTAATTTGTGTGTAAAACTCGGGGCGTACATTAACAATTCGCAACAACACTTACACAGGAGTAATGACTCGTCTGTCCATATAATCATAGAGCAGCCATTACTGCCTCCTTGTAGGGTGGTTCGCGGTTGGAAATTGTGAGGATTTACTAAGAATGTTGCCTAAAATATATATGTTTGTTGAATGGTTTTGAAGTTTTGAGTAATATCATCATCATCAGCTCATTATTCGTTCCCCCCGAGGGGCACGTGCCTACCCGTAAAAGGTGTTTTAGGCCGTAGACGTCAACACGGGCCCAATGCGGATTTGCCGACTCCCCGCACAACCTTTGAATCTCTTCGCAGGCGTGCGCAGGTTTCTTCATGATGTTTGAAGATTAGGTAATTGTATCTAAACTATCTCTTTTTTGGACTCTCTTTCCGTTAAACTAGACCTCTCTCAATACTTCAGAATTGATTGGCGATCTGGGACGATGCCCCAGTATTGAGATGGTCCAGACACGAACATTTTTATTGAAACATCAAAAATTTAAACTTGAAAAGTCCAAACTCACCAAAAAAAATATTCAGTATAAATAAATTCTTTGGATAATTTGTTCAAGAGACATTCCAATGCCATGAACATGCTGCTATGCATGTCTTAAAGGGAAGTGTTACTGCATTTATTACTAACATAATAATCGGTCAGACAATAAGTCAAGAGACAACTGGCTAACCGGAATGCAGTAAACTATTTGATGGAATATATCTCATCAATAATTCAAATCACGATTATTTAAATGGCAGCACCGAGAAACATGAAATAATAAGGCAACTCGGTTAAAAATCGTTAATTAATCGAGCAATTCCGATGGTATGCAAAATGAATTAAAACCCAAAGAGGTTTGACGAGATTATTAAAATGTATTAATAAAAAAAGGGGTCGAGTTGGGACTGTCCTGAGTGCGGCGTGGATGTGGCCACCGCGCCGAGAGGGTGGGTCTCCACGACATTAATTTCGTGAAATGAACCTAATTTACATTTAAATAAGGACCTGCCTTAGCCGGGATAAGTTGCGAAACTAGTGGCCAGAGGGCACTCTGCCCAAAGCAACGAGCTATTTCATTACTATAATTCAATTCCAACTTGTACGCATCTGTGCATGTTAATTATTTTATGTATGGCACACACTTTGTAATATTTTACACATCGGAATAACGATCTTGGAGACGTATGCAGGCCAATAATTTTTAGTTACCTGTGTGTCTTTAAGTTTTATTGGAAATTAAAAGGTTTTCTTTTTCGGTTTATGTTTAGTTTCGATATATTTTAGTACTGTGTTTTGCTATTTATTGCTATACATAACTATGTACTCTGACAAAATCCATTTTTTATAGTCCCCTGTCACCATTTCTATATTAGTTAGAAAAATAAACCATTAAGTTAACTTTAAATGAAAAAGTTGATTTTTTTCTCATTAACGATACTAAGGAAATCATGTTTTTACTCATTTCTCCATTTACATTTTAAACCAAAAAAAACTAAGTAGGAATGATTGATGCTAAGTTCTAACCTAGCTAAAGTTCTTATTAAACTATTGATATGTAATTCAGAATCAGTTTTTTTATATATGTAAAAGTAGTCTTGGTAATTGAAAACATACATTGGAATAAAAAAAAACATATCATAAAATAATTCTAAAATAGCGATCTATTTAGTTATTTGGCATATGTGCTAAATGTCTTTACTTAAGACAATATTAACACAAATACAAAAAACCATTGTCTATACCACGTCTAGTCGTGGTATTTTTACAGAATACTTACCCTGTAGTAGTGTTTATAAAATGGGCCACATCAAGTATCGGACAAGCACATTTCCAAAATAAACAAGCAACCCATTGCGGGAGCACAGCTTTAACTTCCACGGAACTTTTTAACAACGTTCGATTCAATCCGTCCGCCAAAGCGGGCCATCAATAACAAAATTAAAAATTCCCCAATTTGAATTTTAATTGCGTCCGATTATAATCGGGCGGATCGCGAATTACGGGAGCCCTTCGGACTCGATTTTTAATTCAAACGAATCATCTTCTAAATAATTCATCCGGCGACCTCGCTCGAACTAGTTATGTCTGGATCCGACCGGTTCACAACTGGGGGGTGTAAGTTTAATCCTTATAAATTTCCTTTTTACACAAAGCAATATAAGTAATTAGCATAATTTCGTTGAGTAAATGAAATATGGTAATGAGGGGGGTTAACCCCTTCTTGGGGGGAAGTCGTCTGGGGGGTGGCCGGGTGGACCCTCCGAGTCGCATCTCGGTGATACTCGTCACCGACCCGATGTAGTGATGATTACAATTAAATTATCCGCGCCGTTCGAATCTTCAGCCATTTTGTCTTGATTTGACGCCTTGCTTTCTTGGCCCGACCGTTATAACATTTCTGAAGTAATTAAATTTTAAATGACATGTAAACAAACTGTTTAGCATTTTAATTTTGTTAACTGAACATTAAGTTGGTTTTGATTTTATGGCGGCAATAATATTTTCGCCATTATCTAACAGAGAATACGGATAAGAAAGCAAGATTATCAAGTTCTTCAAACTATTTTAATGCGACTTTTAATCTAATCTTAATATCCTCTAGAAGTCGAATTAATATGCATTGCAGTTATATAACGATAAAAAAAATATTTTTAAAACTTTGATAAAGACACTTTCATAGCCTGTAAAAAACTACAGCGCAATGAAATTGCGCTACCATAGTGCCAATATGAAAACATCTTAAATAAAAAATGTTGATTAATTTAAATTATTGGTTTTCACAAAATCTGATAATAATATAACATACAAATTTGTAACTAGTTATATGTATATGCATTTTGTAATATTACAAACACGTTCAAATTACAAATAGAAACTAAAACTATATATATTTTAGAAAACAACTATATCCGTTGTTACGTAGAGTTGTAACTGCTCGACATTGCACTCCTCCATTTTGTCTTTTACATCCTTGTTCGCTTTACTTTTCTCAAGCCTTTAGCGTCTTTTCGCATGTCATCGGTCCATTGGGCCGGAGGGCTTCTTAAATATGATAGTCATACTTAAGATTCATGTTAGAACTACAACAAAATAGTAAACTATATTTATTATAACTAATTCAAGTTAGCCTATCCTAGTTAACCTATCGCAGCCCCCAGCAAACAGCTTGTATTTTAAGTAATACGTTCCGTCCGCAACCTTTTTCTAGTCTCCAGCTACCTTTCGCAAGTCTTCGATCTATTGGTCTAGGGCTTCCTATGCTACGCTTACCAAGACGCCCCATGAGACGCATTATGGAGTGCCATAACACTTTTACTCCATCGACCACACGACTTGGGTCATCGGTCCACTGATATTACATGACTGATGCTTCTTCAAGAATTTGTGAAATCTTTCACTTTGCTTTGCTTGTTTTTTAGCACAGGTAGACACTTTCAGGAAGCGCATTTACTGAAAAGTGTCAGTACATTTGTATTGCTTTTATTTTCATTTGAACAGTGGGTAGCCAATTTGGGACGCCCTCCAGCGCAGCGGAGACTTAAGGGGACGTAAGGTCTAGGTTGGATGAGTAAAGAGTCAAACTGGGATGTGCGATGCGAAATGAGGCAGGGGTCTTCCCTGTAGTCTTTCTGCGTAGTTTATTTTTTGACAACTGGGAATTTATTTTCTTTTTTAACTGACCTAAGTCCAGCAGTGTACTGCAACAGTTTGAAGAGCTAGACTCTATATGTCTAGGTGAATATATTTTTTAATCCATATTATAATCAAGTCACTGATAGGTTAATGTATTTTTTTAAAATCTTTAAACTTTATGTTACTGCTTAAGTATATACTTAAGCAGTAAAATAAAGTTGGCACAAAGCTTATCACGTTCCAGCGTAATCGGGGTCACTACTAATTATAACGCCAATTAAAATCAAAACGCTAAAATATAAAGGAATCGAACTAACGACTACCCCAGTTCGTGAAATGCCATGATAAAAGGTCTTCTAAAACACAATACAACGTTTCTACCCTAGCCGTTGGAGAGACAGGGACGGCGATATGCAAGATGCAGCGGACAAGAAAAGGACCGCATCGAATTGGAATTAATTAATTATAATTAAGTTTTAAGTTGACGCGCCGGTTACGAGTATAGGCAGACTTTCATTTAGTTTGCGTTTGTGTGAGGTTTGCTAGTGTGGGTTAGTTTCCTAGTATCGATTTGAAATAGGCCGGAGATAATGAGTAGGGCTGGGCGCTTGTAATAAGTTTGAGGCCGTACCGATGGGATACACAGCTATCGTGTGTTATTGTTATGGAGTTTCCAATTTAATCATGTTAGCTGGGAATCGTATTTCAACAGTGCTTTGCGGGATATTTGTGTCTTAATCGTGAGAAATTGTTTTTTGTGGTCAAGCGTTTTATTTCCCTGCTTCTTGGGTAATAAAATGCTTAAATGGGGTTGCAAATTGTAACTTACATGAATCTAGTGACAATGTTATTGAAAATGCTTCTTTTAGATACTATAAGTTGAATAAGAACTTATTACAACAAAAAGAGCGTTTACATTAATTATAACAATAACTTTATAAAGTATAATAAATTTAACAAGTAAAAAAGCTCTCGGTAATCCTTCACGATAATTTAATGGTCACGTAGCTTAATAAAAACAAATACTTTAATGTATATCCATTCCATAACTCAAGTCTAATAACATGAGAGCCTTCATCAACGACCTTTAAACTTACCACAGACGGTCATAGTGCGTCTTGTACCCACTAGCACGCACTGGTCCAGAAAAACTCCAGACCAGATTACATATTATAATTACATTTACATCCGATGATGAAAGTAATAAGAGCAAACTTTTGTCCAGCAGCGGACTTATGTTGTAGTTATTAGAAGGCCGTAGAAATTGAGGGACTTATATTTTTACCCCCAGTCTCGAACTCGATTGATGTAACTGATTAATACGCTTATGGCAAATACAGCTACATTGGGCGATTGTTGAGCGCTGATGGCCCTCAGGGCATCCTCGAATGGGACTCGAACCTCAGCCTAAGGCGTTGCGGGGAGGGCTAAGGGAGGTCTGTAACCTAGATGTTTGGGGAAAAAGGGCCTGGAACACGCCGGTCACGCGAAAAGGACCCTGTATTATACAAATTTGTCCTATTCGTGTAACGATTAAATGACAAACTGAAGGTAGTTTTAGTTATTGTGTGTCTTATAGATATCTTTACCTCGAGATTCGCACTAGAGACAAAAAATATACATTTTTTTGCCAATAAAAGGTTTCCTACATTTTAAAATGTTGAATCTAAGGACACTGAAAAGATATACCAATCAGCATGAGCCATGGTGATGGAGATACCATGACGCTAGTCTTCAGTAGCTACTCTCATAGAGAGACTAATTTACTTGTTAGTCCTTTCTTACCTAATACGTCTGAAAGAATTGCAATGTGGATGTTCAATTTCGCTCCCTTAGGGATAACTTTAAATAGGTACCGTTTATCAGAAGCTCAATAAGCAATCTCCTAGGTATAACGTCTTAATACAGGTTATAGGTCATTCCATACATCATAGCCATGGTAAAACTGAATTACATATAGTTAAAATACTTATACTGGTACCACTTAAGGGTGTTGTAGTTCGCGAAGTCATCTTTCAAGTATTATTTATGACAATACAGAAACAGTGTCGCAAACTTATTTCTACTTGACTCCCATGTGGTCCGGTCTTGAAACAATGGAATACAATATAACAAGGATCTAATTATAGTTATGGGGATTTGCGTCAGAAACTCAAGGTTATCATGAAAACACAACCTAAGTTAATCGCTAGATTTTTTTATCGTCATTATTTCGTCATTGACACACTGACACATTGGTGATCATCAAAATGTTTGGCTACTCAAATTGCTAGAAAGCTAACAAGTTATGTAATCTAAGATCCAAACTTGTAACTTTCGCTCCCCGTCCAGCCATTCAGTCATACATATTATATCAGATATGTAGAATTTGTTGAAGTTGGGGTTGGTAGAGTTAGGCTGTGTAGATTCTGAGACTTGGCTCTACGTGAGATTTGACATATTTTTCGCAGGGCAAACCTTATGTGGTCGACTTGGCAACGCTGAACGGAAAATGTTTTGTTGGAATATCTAATTTATAATATCGCTAACTTATTTAGTAATAACGAAATTAAAATTTTGTCATCTGACTATAGGATCACCGAATAGGATTCGATTAAAATAAATCGGAACATACATATTAGCACCTGTCGATTCTAGTTGTAGACGACAAAGATCGGCATACGTGGGGGCACGAATTAGGAGCGTCGTCTACACTACAACAACGGGAGGTGGGGCCAGGGGGTCACTATCGATTTTAGATGAGGAACCGGACTCGAGACATGCAAGGCGTAATATCATTTCGGGATAACCTTTTGCGATGGCCGCGCTGCGCGAGTGTGCGTGCGTGTTTTGTTTATGGTGCGCATATGTAGATAGCAGCACTGATTGTCTCTGGTTAGTGTAGTTGCAAAATATTTGTCTTCGATGCGATCTATGTGAGAGAGATAATAAACGTTGAAAATATCGGGATCGACAGATTTGTGGGGTACATGTATTTTTCCTAAATATGGATGATTACGAGTATAATGTAGCTTTTAAATTTTCATTTTAGGAATTTTCAAGATTGAAAACATTTGATATAACTTTGAAAAGAAAATACTGATTTGTAGTTCGGACTACTAATTTATTTCTTATTCTTAGTCTTTTTCGTTATAATTAATTGTTAAGGGAAAATCAGAGCTAGAAATTGAATGTAGATAAAACATCTCAGATCAGGAAATGATAATAATTTACACCCATCGGAATATATTGTTCCTATCATCATAATATATCCAGTCTCTGAGAGAATAATATTTATTTTGGGTCGAATAGTATATATTTACCTCCTTTGCCAGTATGTCTTTTAGCCGTGTTTGCAAGTATGAGTCAAAACAACTCTTACTACAATGGTATATAAACTCCTAAGATCCTCAATTGAGTAAAACAACAAATCTCATAGCCTATTTGTGAACAGAAACCTTATAACCACTTCCGAGTGTCCCACATCAAAGTACCACGGTAATCAACCACCAAATTAAAAGCACTCCAAAGACTCCGCGGAACACTTGGTGATAAAACAGAACAACTCGAATAAAAGAGGGTACGCAAGTACCGCCGACGGCGTCTAACGCGTAGCAAATAAAGTGGGGGATAGAGTAAAAAATACAAGGGAAATCCTCGGCCGGGAATACCGACGCCCGTTTGTGGTTTGAAAATCAAGGTCGGCATTAGCCGTTTATCGCGGGCTTTAAACAAATATTGCACTGATTAAACAATCTCTCAACTGATACATTTTATTCCAACAATCACAATGACTGCTGCTGCTATACTTTGGATAATGTTTTATTGCATATTATATTATCTTTTGGTTCTTTATTCTTAGCAGAAAATTATGCATGAATTTAGTGATTTTACTAGTTAGTAGTTAATTAATCTTTTGTAACCTTATAACACGTGTCTTAGATCTATTATAAATTGTTACATTAAAGAGAAGTTAGGAAGTATAGTTATTAATTATAATATATATTAAAAAGATATTGATTAGGGATAATGAAGTGAAATAGACCATATTTAATAATGTACTTATTTCAACAAATAATGTTTTTCTAGTATTTATTATGGAATATTATTATTCTGTAATAGCTTACAATATTTTTACAAATTTTTATTTAATATGTGTGTATTAATGATAAATATTCCTAAGACGGATAAATATGAAAGCTTACAATTAAATAAGGTGTTAAAAATCTTACAAATGAAGCATTCCAACACCATCGGGTATCTAAACAACCCCATTTATTACCCCAGTTTCCGAGTTCAGCCCTCAAGCTGACAAAACGAGGTAAGAGGGTGCAGGTAGATAAACTTGAACTTAAAACTTGGGTCAAGTTGCGGTTTTAATCAAACGCATTCTTGGAATAGAATCAACTTGCCGTCAAAGTATTATAGCTTTGTTTTTCAACGCATTCAATAAATATATCTTTTTTTGTTTTACTAAATTTGCACGCACCATTAACTAAGTAAACTGTACGAGAAAAAGTAAGTTTAAACGTATTTAATGTTTAAAAAGATAACACTACCTATCTATTCAAAATCAAATTATTTAAATATGAATCATAAAATAACTTTAGAACTCCATATATTTCGCAATATTTATTTACCTCTTTAAGCATCGCACATTTATTAATGATTTAACCTAAAAAGATAATATGAACAACATCTCTTGTATAGCAGTTTTATTTTTCGCAAACGTCTTCAAGTATTCTCATAAGTCAATGAGCACCGATAAAGAAATTCAGCCGCGGTATCACATTTTCAACCGGCCAACATGTCTACATTACTTGACTGCTTCGCATTCCTCAAAAAGTAGCCGCCATGTTGACAAAAAGCGAGGTTTAACCGGTGGTTAGTCGGTGGCGGCGGGGCGCAAGGCACATATTTGTTCGCGCCTCGACGTTTTTGACATTCCCGCTTCGCTTCAACTTTTCTTAGGGTTGTAACCTTGTAACGGTTAGTAATAAGCCAATTTATGACCAAAATACGCTTATAATTTTGCAAGTAATATAATAATATATAAAATATAGACTTGTATGCTAAATTTTAAGTTTAAATGTATTGTTGTGCATTGTAGGTAATTTAGATATTCTATAAAAAGTTCAGTTCCATATAAAGCAAGTAACGGCGCTTTATGTACAAGAAGACTTTAAATCCTGTACTTTACAATTTTAAGACTTTTATCCAGCACTTTTCTATTTAACGTTACTCCTACTTCATCTCAACTTTTCTTAGAGTTGTAACGGTATTTATTAAACTAATGATATTTTTCAATTTTATGTTAATAATGTCATTTGAATCGAAATGTATTTTATACAGATATTATCCTAATCCAGTAATCGTTTTAACTACAAGGAGACTTCAACACATTTAACTATACGGCGTTTTTGACATTCCCGCTTGCCTCAACTTTACTTAGGGTTGTAACGGTTAGTAATAGACCATTTTATGACCAAAATATGCGCTTATACTTTTGCAAGTAAGGTAGTAAGAATATTAAATATAGCCTTATATGCTTAAATACGTCAATCGTGTTCTGTGAAAACTGTTGAAAAGATCTGTTTTTCTTAAAACAAGTAACTCCGCATTACCTACAAGGAGAATTGAAACTGCAGTTTTATATGTTACTAGCTTTTGCCCGCGGCTTCGCTCGCATTAAATTTCGGGATAACACGGTACTTGCATTTATCACTATACATAAGATTTCCCCTCCCTCCAACTTTGAAGGTTTCAGGGTCAATTTCAGAATTTTTTTTAGCAAAAAATATGTTATAATGAGCTATCCTTAAAAGATAGACATATGCTGTCGCGGACTTTTTTGTAGACCATTAAAAGCAGAACAATACTCTCATACATGACTTTTGTGTAACTTTAACCGTTTACGCAGCGTACGCAGCGGAAGCTCCAAGTATGAAAAAATACCCCCGATTTTGAATCATTCTTCATTGCTGCTCCGCTTCTATTACTCGTAGCGTGATGATATATAGCCTATAGCCTTCCTCGATAAATAAGCTATCTAACACTGAAAGAATTTTTCAAATCGACCAGTCTTCAGCTTTATATACTAGTATAGATAACTACACTATGGACTACTAAGATCATTAATTATATTACTATTAATTGGCTTATTTTATAAATGCGATATAATTGGCATATAAGAATTATTCTAAAATACAATTGGTAGTGTTTTTTACTATTAATCCCTGGACGCCTGCATTTTTATCTATATATAATATAGCAGTTATGTTCCATAAACTATACTTTTTATCACTAATAGCAATACTTGGTATACTCAAAATATTGGAAAATAGCAGGTATAATATATTTACAACCACACGTTCCTTGACTGTTGCATTTTACTTTGTAGCGACCACAGACATCAGAATATACATTAGACTGGACAAGCCGCCAAGTTTATAGGCAGTCCCAGTGTCGCAATTTCTTTTCAGTTCTTACCCGTGAAAAGTTATTATATTTCTTGGTAAGTTTACTGATTTATTGCGATGATGGTATGTTACAATTGCAGGATGGCATTTTGGAAAAAACGGTATTTTCTTCTAATATTCGTGCGTCTTGACTTGTCTCACAGAGCGTAAACTGGCAGCCAGTGTATGCTCGTTGAGCTTACAGTTGTCGCACTTTAAACGCGGCTTGCCCCATCTCCTGTGTTGGGAAATCTGTGGTAGCGGCTATAGCAACTTTATACTTTCATCCTTATCTATTTATATTCATAATAAAAAAATATTTTTTATAACAATAATTATTTAATGTTAATATAAACGTGTCGATGCTTACTAATTGATAAATAAACTTAGCTAACCTCAAGTGCCATTTCTCTTTACAAGTAGTAAGTTTCACAATATTAATGTCCGGCCATGAAACTTGATTTTGCACTTTCACTTTTATTTCAAGTAACTGATGTTATTAGGTATTTCAATTTTAAATCACATAAGTTTAGAAAACATTCCTTGGTAGTTGTACCTGGTGAGAAAGCACTTTTCAATAATAGCCTTTGTCAAATCATCAAGGCAACAAGAATGTTTTTTTTTATGAATTATTGCGGCGAGATTGTTATTTCCGGTAACATGTATCTTTTGCATTATCAGCTCATTAGACGTCCCCAATGAGGTGCACGAGCTTACCCGTATCGGTTGTATATATCCACGCAGGTCCAATACGGATTGGGCGACATCACACACAACCTTTGAATTTCTTCGCAGGAGATGAACGCACAGGGTTTAAACCTGCTCCCTCTAAATCGAAAGGCAATAACACACATAACTGTGCCACCTTTAAATTACTATATTTGAAATTCACTTTATCGATTTACATCGACTGTTCACCGCATAATAGATCAATATACCGATGGCACACTACATGTACTGAACCAAGAGATTCCACAATAAAAGGGTTTCCTTCCTACGAGTAAAAGTAATTACTTCGATACCTCAAAACCCAAAAACATAATCAATATCGTAACTACCAACCGAAGCAAGCAAGTAACATTAATAGCGCACTCATAAAAAGAAGTCACTCGAACAAACATAAAATTAAGTTTAACACCAACAAACGAGTGGCAGCCCTAGCAAAGGCAATGAAAAGTCGGTTAAGCTAATGTTATCGAGAAATAAAAATGTATAATAAAATACAAACACGCCGCGCGAGGAAACAATTTGCCGCAGGAGACTGGAAGATTTCATGCCTCCGACAATCTTTTATCACACCCTAAAGCGGACTTTAAGCTGGTGCTAATACGTTTTAGAATCGTGTACCGTGGCCGAGTAGAAAATTCCTTAAATTTCCCTCGCAAACGCGCCATCGTTTTCTGTTTTATTTTCATGTGGATAGGGTGGAAATTCGAATGGAGTGCCGGAACAGTTATTCAGGAA
>PQWD01000785.1:26434-37649 GCA_019425675.1 Leucinodes orbonalis
AAATATAATTATAGAAAATAAAGTAACTATGTATGTAGTGTTTAAGGCTTTAGAATTAAATTATTGTTAAGAGTGACCTTATTTTTAAGAAATAAACTACGTTTATCTGTAGTATCACAAGCTTTTAAGACAGCAAACAATAAAACGGATGTTGGATCGATTTTTATGTTTTAAAACGTGGAATGAGATATTTTATAAAGTGCAGTTAAAAGCTGTCAACTGAGTTGTTATAATTTGTTTTCATGTCTTATCTATTAGTCAAGTAAAGAAATTAAATGAGAGAAGTTTTCAAGATAAAAACATACCTACTCGTTTTAAGCACGATAAATCTTTTGTATTTGAAATAACACTAATTGTGTAATAATATATTTTTTAAAACAATTATATTTACATAGGTACTTGCATTGTACTAAATAATATAGAATTGACCTTTCAACCGCCATGATTTCAGATACATTAGAAAATCTATTGTTTTTGTTGGATATATCCGTCAGCGGCGGTTAAGAGGTTAAGTAGGTAATTTTTCTTACCTGTCTCGCAACGAGAGACGTGTCTACACCATCTATTGTTATTTTCCCATCAATGAACGCAAATCTGAAGAGAGCCGAGATCAACGACGATTTGCCGGCCCCTGTCCTGCCTACGATTCCCACCTGATAACAAGACTTATTTTTAACGCGTTTAGGATAAAAAAATATTTTCTGGCTTTTATTTACACATGTGCCCATATCTATACATGTCAAAAAATATTAATAAATAAATTGAAAGCATCTTGTTACCGTTCTACAAATTATTCGTAGGTATTATCCGTATCGTTTTCTACATAAAGTAAGGTATGCCTGAGTTAAATACAATGCCCATGTTATTAAATATGCTAATTTCTCAATTAAGTTCATACCTCTCAATTTCATCCAATGATTTAGGATTCAGAATATTTCTTTTATTGCATTGAATATAGAATAAAATGTTTTCATATATATGCCTAATATCTACTTTAGTTTTGTGTTTTGAGGGTTATGAACAAAAATGGAGCTAAGAACTTCTTGCTTTTTTATTACCATGTTCCCCCTCATGCTCCGTGCCAGGAACTTAAGATTCAATTTCGCTTTACTTCCGTAAATATCTCGGTAAAATTATTCTCAAAAACTATATAATACAAAGAGCAGTAAAAAAATGTTCATTCACACATATTAAATCTTTAGAGACCTCCTATGTAGCGGAGTACTTAAAGGAATACTCGTAAAGCAATATCGTACACCTAGAGTTATTTCCTTACAATTTATAGCGTACTTTAACTTTAACACGATGTAGTGCTGTATATTTGAAGCATAAGTACGTAACATTTCACTGTAAAAGAAAGAGGAGAATTTATGTATGCTGAATTTCAAACATATAGCTATGCTCTGTTTTATGGGCTTAAACTAAAACTGATAAACAATTTTAAATAAATTGTGAACGATTTACGATACCGACACAAAAGACGTGTCGGTATTTCTCAATTTTATTGAACTTTCGTAGAACACCGATTAAAGATGTTCAAACAAATAAGACGGATTTAAACGATAACTTTTTCGTGTTAATAGCTTAGGTTTTCATTGTCTTTGTATTTTTCATTGTTGCTTTGAGATTGTTAAAAATATCATTCCAAATGATCCAACGGACCAAGGTTTTTCTCCTCGTAACTTTAAAACATTTTTAATATCTAAAGTCAGTTCAGTACTTCTTCAATAAAGGCCAAATATTTGATTTACGATCTAAAAGGCATACCGCAGCCTCACACATATGTTGTGAGTGGTGTTGTAGAGAGGTCACGCTAAAAGGCTTAGCGATACACTTTCTGCGGGAATGTGGGCTGGCCACAATATGTCACCAAGCTTCTCTCGCAACCGCTAAAGTAATTTCCTGGCCGGTCTTTTATTAGAACTATTCTTTTATTAGCTAGTTGTGGTGTATTAGGCGGAAGTTATGTATATAGTTATAGGCGTATCATTTGAAATACGCCTTCGATTGCGAAATAAGGTAGCAAATGCAATAAGAGGACAATATATTACTACCTTATACCAAAGCCCAGGGTTTTCTTTTCATAAATAGCACCATAACTTTGAACAACTGCAATATATGGCTATTATATAGCGTATTTAATACTTTATTGTCGGTCTTAAATCCTAAAAATCAATATAGGTAACGAATTTAACCGCGTTGGTATATATTATTATATATTATATATATATATATATAATATATATATATATATATTATATATATATATATATGAAGTCTTGGTGACTTTGATATTATCGTAGTCACGGGCATCTTGCATTCTGAAATCACGAAAATTTATGACAAAACAAGTTGCTACGAATTTGATCCTACACAATAAGACGTCCTATACGTAATACAACCACAGAAGAGGGTGGGCGATGAGGTTTAGTGTTTATTGACAAGTCTTCAAATTCTCGTAGTTATTGGATAGATTAGGCCCCGAACGGGTGAGCTCATTTTAATAACATACTACAACACATACAAAAATGCAAAGCAATATTCAAAACGAACTTTAGGCAAGTTTTAGTCTTACCTTCCAGCCGCCTTCGACAGTTATGTTAAGGTTGTTCAGTACGGGTGATTCTTCAGGAGAGTACCGCAAATTAACTGAATCTAACACTATGCGGCCGGCCGATGGCCAAGATGGCGATGATGCGATCTCTGAAAAGATTACAAATATGTATTATTAAAAAAAATACGGCTCGTACTGATTACACAGTGATCTATTTAAACAAAGGTACCTATAATAAAAGTTGGGCGTATTTTACCTACAACTATAACCGATTAATGTAATGTTTGATAGTCAGAAATGGTTTCCAGTTTAATCCTTGTGCAGTATTATTTCCAGCATGATCATATTTCTATTCGTTTTGGTTTTTTAGCTGGATGACACTCGATCTTACAATATTTGTCTGGTGAATATCTGATTTGTCAATTACCTAATAAATACGAAGGTACGTATTAACATTCAAATTGAAGCAATTAAAACCTTATAATAAAGAGTAACTTCATGTACAGTTGTGCACACTCGAAAACATAAAGCGCATAATAGAATTAGAATTAGCGCGCTACGCTTTATCTATGGTGCACATCGTCATCATAGGTAAGATAAATGGCGTAAATCATTTATATTTACACAACTTCTTTTAAGTGTATCGTAATATCATAGGTCCTAAATCGCAAACTAATTGTTAAATTTAAACAAAAGTATTATTAGTAAACAAATATTTAAAGCCAAAACATAAGCATTAGTGACTTTACATATGTAAAGAGCGTTATTGATATAGAATATAAGTATAAGGGACCCGGTTAAGGGCATAGCTTCGACACGTGCTTTATCTCAGCGATATCAGTCTATCACAGTAAAGGCAAATGCGGCAGGCGATTTATTAAAAATGAACAGTCTCAGTCAAGGGCAAGTGTTGATTGAGATTATGAAATTGAAATATTAACAAGGTCGGCTCACGAACTTAATTTATATTTAAAATCTCATTATTCGCCATCCAACCAAGTATACCAATTGTAGTAGCTTAGTAATTTAACAAGAATTTCACATTCCTTATTTCCCTAGTTCCAAACACACATCAATAATTAATTTGTTTGCTTCAAAATTATTAGTATCGTTATTCGTACCTATATGATGTAAGGGAAGAGGTAGACCCAAAAATAATATAGATGGAATGTGTGGAGCTACGATCACATGGGTATGGAGATATGGACAAATAAAATCCAGAATGGAAGTAACATACATATCGCACCATTCCCAAGTTAACCAAGGATATGGCTTAATAGTGATAAACTAGTTTAATAGAATTTAGGTAAGTGTTATGTAATAATAACGTATTACAATTTTGTTCTATTATACACATAAAAAGTAGATATATTGTGTTTAGTGGCGACAGTAAATGGAAATAAGCAGGGCTATTCCTTACCCTACCCTTGCAGAGTCTGATCAAACTAGCGATTTGTAAGCGGATTCCTAACAGTTCAATTCGTTTAAGTGACCAGAAGTGTTCCTAGTGAGAATATTTGGAAACGTAGAATTCGGTTGATATTGTTACACAACACAGGTATGAATATTTTTATTCATCGAAACATAATTGTAAGTTTTGTGTATAATAGAAGTAGAAAGTGCATAATTAATTAATAAACTGAACCGTTGAGGAAGTTAAAGTCAAGCAGTGTACTAAATCTCCTAATGGTATACATTTTCTGCAAGATCTTATTGGTATACAAAATATTTTTGCGAACCATTTCACATGTAAGTAGGTATACCTACCTGCTGTTAAAACAACAGCTTAAAAAAAAAAAATAATAATCATAACTAATGTAAATCTCTATTTGCTTGTAATAGACTTACTGCCTTCAAAGAGATTGTCTTCTGTATCGATGCGTGTATAGTCGAGTACGCGCTCGACACTCGTGAGCTGCGCAATGAATTCCACTAACATTCGTGCGCCGTGCTGCAGCATAGCCGTAAGGGCGTTGGTCTGTGTCACGGCCAGCCCTACGCTGCCTACTGCTACCAGATCACCTGATAACAAGCACATAACGCATAGGCTTCGATTCGTTTTTACTGCTGGTGCATATATATAACCTCTGCTGAATTCAGCAATAATAATATGAGGCAAGGCTATGGCCATTCTTCATATTCATTCATCATAACAATTGTGGTCGCAACCATGTTCAAAAGATTGCGATATCTTGAAGAATATTCCAGGGAAACGATATAGTTTAAGTAGTACGGATTGACCGGGATATCAGTTTCTTTTTTTTTATTATTATAGAGGTGAAATGCCAGTACCAATACCAATGGCTTTAAAAAAAGGGTGGGTCCACTTGCAAGTAATGTTGCGAGCATTTAGTACCTAATTTTACTATGTAGATTAACTTCAACTGGATCAGCGTATCCAAAACTAGATATGGAATGAATGTACGGCTGTTATGATGGTGATATACAGGTATTCTACAAAATAGTTGATGTAAAGAATCAGAGTAATTTTCTTAATAAATAAGAAATGAATCATTGAAAGTTTAACAACATATACGGACATAATCACCTGTTACAAAAAACATCTCATAACTATAGTTTACTCACCAAAATCAATGAAAATGAAAACAAATATAACAATAGCGAGATATAATAGGCATATTGTGTCCAAATAAATGCCGAAAGTGCTTCCTCCACACAAATAAGTGTTCCACGCAGCAGTGTGTACGTCCTAAAAGGTAATAAAATATACATCAAATATTTCCTGAAGATTGCTAAAACTATAGTGGAATTTATGCACAATTCAATTACAGAGTAGAACCGTTCTTAAAAAGTATTGTCATTTACCTGGTGGTTGTCAAATGCATCTATAAGTCTATTTTGTGCGCCAGACGACCTAATAGTAGCGATTCCATCAAGTGACGAGGTCACCATACAAATACAGGACTCTTAGCTGTTAAAAATTTCACCTATATTTATCAGATTCACATGGCAATTTGATTTTTATAAAAATGTAATGTGATTTTATTTAATCCTAATTAAGATGTTCAATACTTGCTCTAATATAACAATGACAAAAAATGTATTAAATGATATTTTAAATAGGGGCAATTCGATTGAGTTTTATTACCCCAAAAAGCAAATTAATTTTTTTCAGAATCTAGAGAAATAAAAACTTAAAATTACTTACTGGTACCCTCCAACCTTTTGACTCCTTGTGCTGTTCTCAAATAGATTCTTACAAAAAATCCGAAAATAATGAGCAAAATTATAGAAGGTACAAGAGTCCAGTATAGTGCAATAGCATTAAGCACTAAGATTGCTAAGAGAGTACTGTATATTTGAAAAACATCCAATAAAGTCCGTGGGAGTATTTCGTCAAGTGCCCCCATGTCTTTAGTGAATCTATTAAGGATACGTCCTGAAAGATGTGGCAATGTTTATATAATTACAAAACTAAACAAATAAATTCAAAATATTGCATTACAAGTTTACCTGAGGAACTGGTATCGAAGAATCTCATGATACCCTTAATCATGGTGGAGAACATGAAATTGTGAAGATTCTTGGATGCATTAACTATAAGGGCAACGAAAGGAATGACACGCAAATGTACAACTAGGATACACGTTGCCACCAGCACGCCATGTATCATCAAATATTCGCCGGTTGTGAACTGTCCAACTTGCACATCTAATCCAGGTTCTAAGTACCAAAAATAACATTTGTATAAAAATTCAACCTTTTAAGGGAACTCATTTAGAGAACAATATATCCTTCATCTAAAGAACCAGAGTTGAATTGACAAACAGCAAGCTAAATTGTATTGGATTTATCAATAATGGATTTTGAATACCTGGGACACCACCTCCTAAAGTTTCTTCATAAGCAGCCACATTGTTTGTCCTAGAAATAAAAGATAAAGTGATACAAACGACGAATTATATAGTATCATAAAAAAATGGGTTGCATATTATTATGGAAACGCCTTTTTTAAAACAGGCTAAAGGACAACATTCCTCCGATTTATTATGTATCAACTAGATGCCAAATGACATGATTATTTATTTATAGCACATCTTTCATTATTCATTTAGAAATATATTATCATTTCATTACAAATCTTACACAATATATTTACGAATAGCCTAGTATTTTATACAAAATGCATACCTACTAAGTATTTTCGCACAGTTTGACCAAGTGATATGAGCACATATTTTAAAAAAATGGAACTTTGAATGATGTTTTTAAATTGTGTACTAGTATTAATAAATTTATCCTCACCAATAACTTATCCAATAGTCGACAGCTGCCGCAGAGGCTGACGCCAGTAATATCATGAGAATAGTGAACAATATGAAGCAAGTGTTTCCACCGGAGCGGAAATATGCCGATACCACGGACCATTTCAGGGTGCCCGACTGCCGCTCTTCAGCCTGCATCTTCTGAGCTTCGAACTCTTCGATATCTTCCGTCTCACTTGCAGCTACCGATATTGTCCTCTTAAACGAGACTTTTTCTTTTTCTTCAATGCTCTAATTAAAAATAAAACATGGCTATTAGTAATATACAATTATTACGTAATTTAGAGTCAGAAATTTTGAACTAGTTGTTGGTATTTTTGTTTTGTTAATAATATTCAATTTATATTTGCAAACCACAAAGCTATTTTTTTTTTATATATTAAGGAACCCGGCAAAAGCAGTGCCTCCATTATGAGAGTAAGGGTTAAAATTCAAGAATAGTTTCAATAAATGCTATGCTCTGACCTCGATTCCTGACATCGAGGTCGAGAGCGTTCACATCTTGAGTAGAGGTACCGTCCGTCGTACCGTACCCATACGTCTTTGCATACAGACATTCAAATAAAAGTGCATATTTTTAAGGTAAATGTGACACGTACATTTTTATATTTATCTCTGTTTTGCATTTGTAATATAGTTATCGTTTTTTCTTAACTGTTACAATATTACTTTACTACGCCAAATTAAAGTTTAAATTCAATTGAATGAGAGTAAAATAAATACCAGTTTTGTGAAAAAAGAACAAATTATGACCTTAGAAACATTTGGCAAGGGAGTGTACGAAGCACACACTGCCGTACCATCTTTACTGGAACCACGTCGCCACATTTTCAAGCCCAAATTTGAGAACCTTTGTATGAAACTAGAACGCTGAAATTATCGTCATCTAGTAAGCTATAATCACATACTAAAAGTAAAAAAAATTCCAGTCTGTTGGTCACTCGGTTACGAAGTTAAGCAAAAGCAAAGTTTCGCATTTACGACAAACATGCACTCACACACTCGTGATCATCGAAATAGAACTAGTACTTCCTATGAACTCAGAAAGCTGAAATTTGGTACCATATTACGGTTTGTTGGCCACATAAAGGCAAACCTATAAAAACTAGGATAATCGAAGTTCTGGAGTACCTGGTGAACCTGATTAAAAGGAACAAGAGCCAATTCAAATGATTAGACTTTAACATACCGCCTTTTAAAAATATTCAACATGATGGGACGCTTCATTGTATGTCAAAAATTGAAGGTCTGAAGTATCTGATGAAAAACCATCAGCTATATAAGAGATATGGTAATGCCTCCTTCTACAATTGGTACATAAGAAATCGACTATCATTGCAAAAACCCAGCGAATTAGTACACATCTTCTAATTTAATTTAGCCCTTAGAGTCCCAATGCTAGGACTCCCAAAATGAATGGAGAAAATAAGAAGAAAGAAAGAAGAAGATGAAGGGTACATAAACAGGTGCTCCATCATAAGTTATGCTACAATATAACTTTCAAGTTTCTACAAACAAAAATGAATTCCCACCAAAAACATTCTGTAAAATACTAGCCAAGTCTCGATGGAGCTGCTTATCTTTACCTCTGAAAAGTCATGAAATCTAGACAAAGTTGTGCCAAGTCTCAGGTTCTTTCTGTGGTTTCTTTATTACTAAAGTTAATGTTGTGTGAGTTTATCAGACGAAATTATTGAAAAAACAGTCGTATTGAAGGTTTATTTTATTTGCTACTTACGTACCGCTATTTTTTAATCTGTAATATCTTCCAAAATATTCATTTAAATCATATGCTGCAAAGGGCCATATAGATCTATATAAAATATTCAATTTATTAAAGGTATTTAATTGGATAAGGATTAATGCTGTATTGGTTAAAATCGCTTCGAAAATTTGCCATTATTTGTTGTAGAAAGTAAATAACAAAAAAAGTTACTGTGGAATATCCATAAGAGATAGACCAGCGCGGAGTTTTCTGTAGACTTTATTATGTACAATACTTATTACATTATTTTGACAAATCTTGTAGGGTTCAGCCTGCGTTTGCAATGTAAACGGAAAAAATAAATTATTAACGACATCACATTAGAAACCTCAAAAATAACAGTATTTGTCCACTATTTAATGGATATTATTATACATATAAACCTTCCTCTTGAATCATCTATTAAAAAAATCGCATCAAAATCCGTTGCGGAGTTTGAAAGATTTAAGCGCACATAGGAAAATAAGGACATGGGAACAAAAAAGCAACTTTGTCTTAAACTATGTAGTGATGATTGTCAGTATTAGTTTTGAGATTTAAATTTTTAAGAAAACTTTATTATGACTTTTTTTTTCAAACATTTCGTCTGATAGATGGTTTGCTTTCGGACAATTGATCAATGTCGCGTACGAAACATACGTTCCACAGGTGCAGAAGAAGGTATGGAGGTATCAAATTTTAAAAGAATCTTTTTTGGTTAATTTATTTGAAGTTCTCTGTTAAATAGTGACAATAAGGGCAGCTTTGAATCTTGGTCCACTACTCTAATTGTCTGAAAACAAACTTGTATCAACTTCAAAATTATGAACATCCCTCGACTTGGTTGACGGTCTTTCTCGAGATAATTGGTTGGTATTACTTTAACGACTTTTTAAAGTAAAGACTTTTTCAACGATTGAAGTAATCCAATTTCATTGTAATTGAAAAATATGTTATTAAATTACATCCCAATTAATTATTAATTAAGTTACACAAGTAACTAGTTACGCCCATCAAGTTCACGCACAACCTTTGAATCTCTTCGCAGGCGTGAGTAGGTTTCCTCACGATATTTTCCTTCACTAAGAACTGTAAGAGCGTCGAATAACTGACATATAATTTCGAATAGTCGAAAACACATTGGTACGTGGCAGGATTTGAACCTGTGCCATTGAGCACGGCTAATTGGATGTTTTTTTTTTTTCTTTTTTAATAATAATCAGTTTTATTTCATAAGTTTAGGACACTTTTTACATTTTTATACATTTCATCAACGTAACATACATAAACAGTTTAAGAATCTTTACCTCCCGTGCTCGTCAAAAAACGGTGTTACGGCAAGGTAATTGATCCCCATCCCATTCGAATACAGTCATTTTTGCGCGTACTTGACTCGGTTAGCTAATACAAAAGGCGTTAGGCTAATACAAAGACCGGTCAGTCATAGAATTGAGCGATCGATAAGTATATGCAAAACAAACAGACAATTTAACGATTGTATAAATCTAGGTACTACTTACAAAATACAACTTTATGTTATTCTATTAGTTTTTTAAACTTATAGGTATCTATAACAATTAAAGAAAATGCATGCAAAAATAATACAAAACATTATAATAACCTTAATTGTTTTCTTTATATATTTAATAAATATCTTCGAATATTATAATGTACATTAATAACATACATAAAGATAAGTACACGATATACTGTATATATTTACGCATATATTAATTACGTATAGCATATATCCATAGATAATATTGATATATATACATGTATTATACATATAATACAGTATGTATATTTAGTTATATGTACAAGATATACTATAATACATACATATATCTTATTTTAGTACAATCCAGCATATTTTCCGTACTTTCATAGTCCATCTTTAACAAGTATCCATCCAAATCTTCCCGCAGTTATATCTTGACTGTTTTGTCAGTGTCACTCTTTGTTTATTCTGTTATATAAAAATGGTCCTAAGAAACTTGAGAACGTTTGTAAAAGGAAGTATTACAAAGTTGGAATATTGTACACTTATGTGGTCTTCTCTCCGATATATCATTTCGGGTGGGGCAAAAATGTTGCTAGTAGACAATACACTTAACAATAGTTGTCGACGGTAAGGACTGGAAATTCTCGATACAGTTCAGAGGTAGGATAACGAAAGGGTTTAAATTGAGAACTTTAAGGATTAATCTTTGTACCCGCTCCATTTTTAAAAGAGTGGTCTTTCGGCACTCCCCATGCTGAAATACCATAGGAGAATCAGGACTGGCAGAGCGTAGTTATAAGAGTTTGTTTGTATCGGGATCTTTTAAACTGACGGATTTTTTTGAAAATGGGCAAAAGTTTTCGAAGTGCGTGATTTAAGGAAAATCAACGTGGTTCTTCCAATTCATGTTTTTGTCAATAATAATACCAAGATATTTGACATTGTCACTTTTAGTTAGTAATATGGCAATCACAGACTTTATAGTCCTTGCCGCTACATGAGTGCACTTTTAGGATAAAATCGAACTTGGTTGATTACTATATTTATTGAAAAGTTAATATATTTCGTTTGCTTAAGTTAAGGGTCAAAAGACTATTGTTGAGCAATCACTATTACACCATACAGTA
>PQWD01000787.1:0-27393 GCA_019425675.1 Leucinodes orbonalis
TTTTCTATCGCCGTTCCGATTGATGATATATACAGAATAAAAAAGTAAAACTATGTAGTTGAATGGTGTGCTATTAAAAATTCCAGTCATTTATTTTGTGTAACGTATATTAAAATTACCGACGTGTTTGTTAGGTTGATGTATGAGACTAGACGTGATCGCTTAATTTTTAATATATGTGTGAAGTTATTATTGCAGTATCGATAGTATTTTGTTTAAAGGGTTGATCATACTAAACAGATTTTTAGAGTGATGTTGTGGGGTAATGCATAATTTACTTTTAAATTGTTTAAATAATTGGGTTATTATTCTCTTACATGAACATATATTTCTAGAATGCGATAAAGAATATACAAGAGAAAGTAGTAGGCAGTGTTTACGACATGTATGATAAGAGTTTAATATTTACTAGGTGATAGACTGGGTAATGAGTCGTCTAGGTAAGTAACGGATTACCATATGTCCCTTGAAATAAAAGTGTTATTGGTACACTTTTGTGTTTCGTGATGAGGGCACTGTACTAGTAAAATTATATTTTGAATCGGAAGACAGGGGCAGTGCAGCATTGATGGAGAATAATCTGTCTATCAGTTGTTGGTCACTTCATGCAGCTCTGTCTTAGTCAGGCGTATGACTTAAAATTTTGTTAACTGTACAGTGATTAATTCATTATTGAACGGAAGTACGAATGCCAACGTTAAGCAAAACTGTAATCAACAGTTTCTTGACAAGGAGGGGGGAGCTATGTGAAGCTGTTATTATGTAACATATAACAGGTGTTGTTATATATGAATATGAAAATGCAGTTTTAAATAAATGACGGGTGGAAAATTAATGACGTGTATATTCAACATTTTTGAAACGATATATTGCTTGTACATGTTATTATTATAGTGTAGTAAAGGGACATTTTAATGAGTAAACCGATCGAAGATTTTTTTAAAGGTTGAGAGCCATATGCGCTCTCCAGATGCCAGGTGAAGCTGTAAGGCCATCTGCGGCCAACAGCAGTAGTCAGTTCGAAAAACGCACCTATTTACTCCAGCAATACCAATGCGCATTGGTTGGAGCTAAAGACATCATCCGATGCTTGTAGTCAAACCAGCGACTTAACGAGCTTGTAAAGGTTTAGTAGTGCTTTTGCTTGTAACTAAGCAATGGATGAGCCTGTGACCAGCAGTGGGACGTTGTGGATAGCTTAGTGCATGATTGCATTAAATTTACATCACCATTAAGCAATACACAATTATCTATTTAGCAAACATACCGCAAAAGCGGAAAATGCATACAAAATGTCATAATTTCGATAAGGTCAACAATAATACACGCTTATCCAAATCTGATGTAACAAATGCTGAGTTCCGTAGAATATTGCTCATACAATGTGATAATCGTTAATATACGAACCGAGAAGTGTGCCTACGTTGACGTGTTGACAGTTATAAGCGATTTATAAAAGAACGAAATAGGTCAATCGGAAGACGGTACATTTGGTAATTGACTTTTAATCTATTAATAGGTCGCATATGTTTGTAATTTTTTTATGAGTGTTATTTTAATGGCTGCCTCTGAGCGTTGAGTCTTGCTTGGGATGACACGCTAAGCTAATTCCGTCTACAATCTTAGAACTCCATAACCATCTGTGCGGAAAGTATTTTATTAAATTTTAGTACGTTTGACTGCTGTCTCACTGATGGGAAGTAACGATGCAGCCTTAGATGTATCACGCGCCCACAATAATCCTTCCTTACTTGCTTCTTCTTATCGAGTCGATATGGATTAACAAATTCAATATGATAATGTAACCAATATTGGGTCACTTTGATCTACTTTAATTTGCCATCCAGTGATCCCGGAGACCGCACGAAAATGGACAGTTCGGGCAAGACAGGTGTTTCTCTCTCACAGACTGCTTCTGGAATATAAAATCGGCACTGACCAACACTCTTGCTTGAAAACCCGTATTGTTTCTTGCAATGGAACTTTATGTACTAATGATAACTGTTGAATTATCTCCCTCTTCATACCAGTCACAGTTGTACATAGGCCTTTTTCCGCCAGACATCCCACTCTTCTCATCAAGCCTTCATATAGCGACTCTTCGCAAATCATCGGTGATGAATTCGTTTTGTATAATAAAAGATCAAATTACAAATACGATAACAGTTTACAAGCATTACATCATATACTAAAACCAATTTGATAACAATTTTCTGCATTGCATCTGAGTTTTATGACATCTACTTTTGGATGCGTCACTTTCTCTTAACACGTCAGTACGGATTGGTGTTGAGCACGCTCGAATAATAATGTTGCATCATACGTTTTACGATTTTGGATAAGTTTACACAGTTGTTACCAACAATGCCGAATTTGGTTGTTTATGAGCATACGTTCTGATAATGTGTTACCGGTAGGAAGCGACATAATTAATAACGATACAATAACGTAAGCGGTCGTACATAGCACGGGTGGAAACTCACAACACACAATACATGAATCTATTCTCTACATGCGTGCTACGTTATGGCTGTGGCTTGAACGCATGTAGTACTAAGAAGTCAGCTTCTACACCAAGGTTATCGGGTTCTTCTTTTTTATGGGCATTACAGACATTTATGAACATGTTTATTTATATAGTTTTATAAAAAATATTTAATATGTATGTATCTACACAAAATAAGTATTTAATTATGATTATCCGGCAGTGGCTTATATACAAACACGGAGTGTATACCTTGTGTTCTCCGATAACCTGAAAATCGCCATCATATAAGATCTCTTATTTTCCCTACATGTTTTTAACAAAATGCGATCTGCAGTCAACAACAGTACACATTTTTTGAGAAATCAAAATTATGTTTTGTGCGATTCATATCATTTACTTTGCATAACCTACTCATATTTTTTGTGAACGCCACTTATCTGGTGTATATCATCAAGTGATTTGCCTGCTCGGCTTAACAAGTTATTAAATAAAAGGAAAGAAAAGTTGCAACTCTCAGTGGTTCATTACTTCTGCAGTAAGCAGAATAGTACTATTACAAGTAGTTACAGTTATTTTGGTTTCCGCCACTCTATGTGCAAATGAGTATCAGTTTGTCATGTTATATGATATTAGCGATAGGAAAATGTATACCTACTACATAAAATGATATATCTACTCGTATGGTCTTGGTAAAAGTTAAATACTTAGTTTCTTGTAGACGGGATTCGCTAGGAATTAGGGCAATTTTCTTACGTATTCTACGTAAGAAAATTGCTAATATTTCAATAAGAGTTCTTCGTACCAATGAATGTTATTTATCATTTGTTTCACTCAGCATGTAGGTACCATACTACTTTTAAAGATTGGCGTATGGCTGTGTTGATTTGAAATAATATATGAAGCAATCGAGTGAAACTGTTTTTGACTGCCTAGATAGCTAAATTGAACTTTACATTTCATGTTTCCTAGCGATGGCACAGGTTGTGTCCTTATTTACAATATGCTTCAAACTGAATAGACTTCATATGTTGGTATTAAGTTGTATGAGTGAAATAGATTTTTAAGTGACGTATACTAAACTTAACACCTTGCATCTACTCAGCGCCGGATCTTCAATTTTTTTTGGGTGGGGCAAAATTTAGAAATGCCGCCCCGTCCTCTTTTATTTATTTTTACCTTTATCATCCTATATTATTTCACTAATTTATATAATAGGTCCTCAAATTGATAGACATTTGGACAAAGCTGCAACTTTTTACGCAGCTGTGATCAGTTTCAGAGATATTACATCTCCTCGGTGCCAATGATAAGCCAATGGTAAGCTCTTCATGTACTCGGCCTGACATAGTAGCGCTCTCGTACAAACATCTCAACAATTCGATATAGCAGTAGTCAAGTCAAACGTCAAAGTCAAACATAATGGTCAGTTATACTCTCCGCTCTTCTGTATAACCTGCCACAGCGTATGTAATATGTAGTCTATGGTGCTGAAGCCTTTGAGGAACCCGGCTTGTTCGGAGGGCTGGAAATCGTCAAACATATGCGCGAGACGGATCATAATGACTCTGGAGAATAACTTGAAGATGTGGCACAATATCGTAATGGGTCGTTAATTCTTCAATAAGCTTTTAATATCTAAGATAACTCGTAACAGATGTAAAAACGGCAAGATTAGTTTATTTTAGTCATTTTTATAATGTAATGTCGTATGGTCTACCGTTGTGGGGTACGGCTGCCGACATTGATACAATATTTGTGCTACAAAAAGAGCTTTTATCTACAACCTTAGACCACGTGACTCTCTTAAAGAACAGTTCAAAGAAATAAATTTGTTTTTTTTAATGTAATTTTTGTATATTTTTGTCGTTCATAAGTGCTTTTTGTAAGCCTAATTTAAATAAATGAATTTTGACTTTAACTTATCATACCCGGAATATTAGGCTCTCTCCAAGCGGATACGAAAACTCGTTCGCAGAGAATTCTACTATTTCAATACAGTTAATTAAGGACCTTATTAAGGAGAACAGGGGGCCCAAAGTTTTCCAAAAACCACTTGGAGGAGCATTCTGGTGAAGCTTAATATAGCAGATGGCCAACTACTCACATTACGCCAACAGATCCTGGAAGAGGTTGAGAAATTCTATGGATTTGTCGAGCGCTCATCAGTACAGACCGAAGACAGCGAAGATCTACGTGCCCTACTAAGGCACCATTGTACGTAGGATATGCCGGATGTTGACGTTAGCGAAATTAGTGCAGCACTGAAGCAACTGAGAAATGAAAGGGCCCCGTGGGATGACGGTATTACGACAGAACTCCTAAACACCGGTGGACAACCCATCCTTAGGACATTAGGTGAGCTCTTTTAATGCCGTCATCTACCTGGGAACTACACTGGAAGCGTGGTCCACAAGCGTTCATTAAGAAGGGTGATAAAGCTCTCTTGAAGAATTATAGACCGGTAGCGTTTCTGATAAGCGTCGGTGGCGTCCTTCTCCAGATTGTCCAAGAATAAGTTTACTTGGGCTAAAACTTGACCGGCACAATTTCGGAAGGGAAGCTAGTAGGAGGATTCATTTGGGCTGGGCGGCATCAGGCAAGTTACATCAGATCTTCACGTCGACGATTCCGCAACGCTTAAGGACAAAAGTCTTTGAGAAATACGTCCTACCCATACCAACATACGCAGATGAGACATGGACACTGACTGCGGATTGGTTCAGAAATTCAAAGTTACTCAACGAGCGATGGAGCGTGCTATGTTGGGAGACTCTTATACATAAAATCAGAAATGATGTTATCCGCAAAAGAACTAAAATTACCGGCATAGTTCGCCAGATTAGCGAACTGAAGTGGCAGTGGGTAATGATGTCGCAGAACCGATGGCCGTTGGAGCAGACGAGTTCTGGAGCGGAGACCGCGTCTTGGCAAGCGTACGTACGTAGGACGCCCTCCGGCCCGATGGACCGACAACTTGCGAAAAGTCGCTGGTGGAGTCTGGATGAGAAAAACGGAGGACCGGAATATCTGGCGCAAAATGAGACCAATGTCCAACAGTGGACTGCGATAGGTTGAATAGAGAGGGAAAAGGTTTAATCACCTTTCTTGAAGAAGAACACACCACGCCATTGCTCCTCACCTTTGGTGTCGCACCATCACCGATTCCGGAATTAAAAAGCTTCTGAAGGGTCTTAAGCACTGGCGTGCCCCCTACTTTCAAAAGCTCTGCGGTATATCCGTCGTAGCGGGGGTCTAATAACGCTTAAGCTGTTTCATAACCATCCTAACCTCGGCAAAAAAGCAATGTCATTAAAAAGTTACAATTTATCAATTATTGGTATTGATATTAATCAATTAAGTTCTATAATGAAATAAGACTACTCGCCTCAGCTTTTTCGAAGTCACACTGGATGAAAAAGGCGTTTTATTTCCAATTTATTTTGTATATTTTCTTAAAAAACGTGGTCGCTTGATGCAAGTAAAAGGAGCTTAATTGTTTTTTTTTTTTTTTTCAATTGTAGCTGTCCATCATGAAAATGATATAGCTTTAAAGCAGCTAAGTTGGCATCAATTAACATAGAGAAATAACTACGTAACTTTGAAATAATACACTGCTGCCCTGTATAGAGATCGACGAGAGAGTTTTCGTATACAGCGTCATTCCTCAGATCGCAGCTGCACCCGCCTGCTGACCGTGATCTGCGGGCGCCTATTTAGAACTATGCAAAAAAATGTAATGGTTCAGTAACATGCCTTACCGCGCTCCGGTTATCAGTCGTATTTCTATGGCCATGCACTTGTACTATTATTTATTCCGCGGGCAAGTAAGGTAAATGATGAGTGGTCCATTAGTCGGTTTGCCGCCCCTGACCGTGCCGCCCGGGCACGTGCCCGTCTGCCCCCCCTAGATCCGGCCCTGCATCTATCCAGTGCTGTTACTTAGTTAGCGCGAAAATTAAACCTAAGCTTGTTTACATGGTGGCTTCACAAAAAAAATCTTACTACTACATCTACTTGATAAGTAGGACTAAATTACATTGCCCGGGATAATGCCATTTCTAACTAAGTTATATGTTTTAAGTATATAAAAGGTAAGTACCTAGATTAGTGGTAAGTGGGACATATAACATATACGTTGTCAATGTCTTGCTAGCGAGTGTTCACTTTATAAGCACGTGATATAAATATACTTTTTTAAACTTTATTATATCGTAATAGAGTTCTAATACGGTGAGAATAATGTATTGGTAATAATTAAACTGTTCGTTATTACCAAGATGCATGTAGGAAACCCAGTTCGCATTCGATGTGTGACATTGGTTTAATAATTGGGTTGTGGAGACATAAATTTTATCATCCACGTTTATAAACGCTGGTAACTTATGATTATGACTGTGTAATCGAGTAGTCTCATCAATCAGCCGCCCATTATGTCTATTTCGAGGCACAGGCCATTACATATAACACCGCTATGGAAGGAACCCACGCGTGAACAAAGTGGCTAAGCTTAAAATGGTAGCACAATTGGACACGTAGTACTATTTTTATTGGATTACATAGTTATATGTATTGCATAACTATCGCAAATTGCATAATCTTCAACGATTGTCATCGAGCTCCCTGATAAGCGACCTGTATATTATCATCATATCATCATCATATCAGCTCATTAAACGTCCCCACCGAGGGGCACGAGCCTACCCGTATAGGCTGATCAGGCCTTAGTCGTCCACGCGGGCCCAGTGCGGATTGGACGACTTCACACACAACCTTCGAATCTCTTCGCAGGCGTGCATGAAGGTTTCCTCACGATGTTTTTCCTTTACCGTAAGAGCGTCGGGTAACGTACATATATTTTCGAAAACACATTGGTACGTGTCGGGATTTGAACCTCAGCCCTCCCGGTAGGAAGGTGACAGTCCACACCATTGAGCCACCGACGCTCTAATATATAATCGGCACATTCACGACTTTTATATTATTATTTTTTTTCATTATTCATTACATTAACGGGTAACGAGACATACTGTTGGGTTTAAAAATTGCACAATGCCGCTTAAAGTCAGCAAGGCTGTATGCTTAGATGCTAACTTATTTATTTTAAAGCATGCTGCCGTGACTACCTACGAGTTAATTCCCTAATCAGTTGAGGCATCTCCAGAATATCTTAAGTCTCAATACGCCAAATTTGAGCGAATATATCGTTGTATGATCGAGAGCGTCGGTGGCTCAGTGTTGTGGACTGTCGCCTTCCTACCGGGAGGGCTGAGGTTCAAATCCCGAAACGTACCAATGTATTTTCGAATTTTCGAAAAATATATCCGACGCTCTTACGGTGAAGGAAAACATCGTTAGGAAACCTTCATGCACGTCTGCGAAGAGATTTGAAGGTTGTGTGTGAAGTCGTCCAATCCGCACTGGGCCCGCGTGGACGACTAAGGCCTAATCACCCTATACGGGTAGGCTCGTGCCCCTCGGTGGGGACGTTTAATGAGTTGATGATGATCGTTGTATGAATGTAACCATAGTTTTATTTATTTGTAACTGTCCTTAGATAAATCAATAAACTGACTAGATTCACAAGTCTGCCCATCGCGTCAGTTGAGCAGAATTTTCATTTATAATCATGTCACTCGCTACATGTCACAATGACATAGTAGTGTGCTCGTGCTTTTGATTTTGTACTCTTTCTATGACTCGTTTAGGTCAAAATTTTAATGAATAATTTTACGCTCTAAATATAACAATAACTAATAATACGAATGTGTCATGCGGTTCGGATATTTTTTGGTTGACGTTTCTTCGTGATTATGCTTCTAGTTTATTGTTTATCTAAGAAACCGTCACATTAAAAGACAATAATTATATCTAATTTTCACCCCATTGTTATCAATAACAAACTGTGTTACGTTCGCATTACAACATTCGGTAGACCACATGTTACAATACATTTATAATTAACAACTCGATGGATTACATAAGGATAATATTTTATTGCGTATCTCACGTAGCAAATAACGATAGCTATTGTTAATATTCCATTGTATATATACCCTTAATTAGAAAAGATATTCTATGTGCCTGTTATATAAGTGAATGTGGGTTATTTGTTAAGACGATAGAACGATGACTAGGTTAAGGTTGCACGTAACTGATGTATATTGACTTCTAGGGAAATCCCTAGAAGTCAATAATTAGCCGTCACTAATAACTTCAACATGGACAAATGTCCATGTTGAAGTTATTAGTGACGGCCTTCGTTCAGTAATATACTTATGACGCTGTATTATCATCATCCTCTTAAACGTCCCTACTGATGGGCACGAGCCTATCCGTCAATAGTGTATGTACGCCTTAGTAATCCACGCGGGCCCAGTGCGGATTGGCCGACTTCACGCACAACCTTCGCAGGCGTGCCGCCGGTTTCCTCACGATGTTTCCATTATCGCAAGAGCTTTGAATAACGTTCATATAATTTTGAAAATTCAATAAGAAGTGGCGGGTTTTGAACTTGCACCCTCCAGATCGAAAGGCCATAGTCCACGCTAATCAGCCACCGACTCTTATGATGAAGCTGTATTATGGTAATGAGAAAATAATATGTACAATTCACAGCAAACTCCTCGATTCTAATCCGTTTTACTATTCAGAAGTTTGACAGTTATAAACGTAGACGAATGAACTACACTCGCGTGCAAGTAAATCGACTCAAGCTCAAGTACGCATAACAAGTGATATAACTAAAAAATGCCTTATTATACCTTTATATAATGTTTTACATAATTAAAGCTAGTAATTGAGCTTTAAAATGGTGTAAGTTGCATGAAAATCGATCAGTAGTTTAGTAAATGGTTAATGCTAATGATAATGTAAAAATGTTGAAAATTCATACAATTTCACAGTATGGGGTTTATTGTGTTTAAATGAAACAAAATGTGCGTAAGATAAAAAAATTATTCGTGTCAATATTTGGTATTCCCTCCTCTAGCTCTGATCACTGCTCTCATGCGATTCTTCATCGACCTTATCAACTTTTTAATGGATGATTGTGGTATCCGACCCCACTCTTCTACCAACGCAGTCTTGAGCTCATTGATGTTTGTCGGAGCTGGATTCCTCGCTCTAACTTTCCTTTTGAGCTCGTCCATATGTGCTCAATGGGATTTAAATCGGGCTGAGCGCTGGCCAATGCATAGTGTGAATTCCAACTTCGTTCAGGGAATCACGTGAGGCCCGAGCAGTGTGACATCGGGCATTGTCATGCATCAAGATGAAATTTTCCCAATAAGCTTGATAAGGGACAACTTGATCCAGTAGAACATTTCAATGTAACGATCACTGGTCAGACCTCCTCCCGGCCTCCCCCAGGAACGAAAACAAGGTCCGTTATGCCTTCTAAGGAAATTCCAGCACATCATGCAAGATCACACCATATGCAGGTTTCCACAAAGCAGCACTGTGAAAACGTTCACGGGACGACGGTATACCCGACTCTCCTGTCGCTGCCTGGAGACACTCCTCGTCTCATCTGTGAACAGAACTGACTCCATTGCTCTATGCTCCAATCCAAATGTTCTCGAGCAAAGTGAAGGCGTGCTTGACGATGAGCTGTGGTCAACTTCGGCCTGTAGCGGGTCTTTTCGGAGTAAGGTTAGCTTCTTTCAACCTTTTCTAACTGTCACTGACTGACAGTCACCCGCGAACTTGTCGTAGCTCCTGCTGCACATCTACGCCGGTAAGGTGTGATTTCGGAGAGAGGTCGAGACCAAAACCAGTCGTCACGCTCGAGGTGCCCGGCGTCGGCTGGTATTAGGCTCGAGTGAAGGCACCAGTCTCTTGAAACCTTCTGTATACTCTCGAGACAGCGGACTGACTCATATTCAAACAACGAGCGACTTCTCGCTGGTTCAACCCTTCTTGCAACAGGGCAACGACTTGAGCGGCTTCTTCAGGTGTTGTATCCATAATTTTCTTCAAATGACGGCTTTAATTTGCAGAGATGTGTTCAGGTCAACGTCTAATGACGACTGATAAGAAAAAACGATTACAGGGGGTTTTTATAGGGGTTGTGTCGCGCAAGTTGTGAAGAGAGCGCAGAGCAGTTTCGGAAGGTTGCGTTCAGTTGCATTCTAAGTAAAGTGTTTATTTAAATTACTGATATTATGCTACCATTTGAAAGCCTAATTATAGGCTTTAATTATGTAAAATTATATAGAGGTAAATAAGTCATTTTTTAGTTATACTTTTTATGCGTACTTGAGGCTTGAGTCGATTTACTTGCAGCGAGTATAGGAGAATGTTTTATTTTATATATAAAAAACCTTTCCTTCTCTAAAAATGTTTGTTTGACCAAAATACCAAATATAAAACCAACGACTTGAGGCAAGAGGAGCGGTTAAATGCGACCAAAATAGTTATAAGGGTACTAATCTATCTTCCACTTGAATAAAATTGGAATAGGCCTGATGTATACAAATTTAGTATCTTTTAGTATCACAGTTACGAACGTTCCACAATCAGAATGCGGGTTTCATTTGAAAATAGATAGTAATGCTACATTGCTGTATAATTTCACCTAAGTTTTTGATATTTGTTAATATGCTTAACCGGAAACAGCTAACTATATTGATATTGAAGTTAATGGAATTAAGCAGCAAACTTTATTAGATCTTATTAAATTATGGCCATATCTTATTTTGGAGGCTAAGACTCATTTGGATCTACCAGCGGAGTAAATAAATGATTTAAATTCACCACTGAGTAATTTTAATTTTTCCTATCTGTATCTACCGCGCACGACTAATTTGTACACTAGTTACCTATATTGTCTGGTATTGTTACTAAACATGGGATAATTACAAAACAAATGACATTCTAATAGTATTCAAAAATGCTCACCAGGATGAAACTGCCGAGCTTGTTCGTGGCTTCACTACTCATTTATGCACTGAGCTTTATTACTAGAAAATGCGAACTGCCAGTTGGCGTTTTTAATTAAAATGTCGCGATGCTCAGTTCCTTTTGAAACGAGACATTGATTTGATGCTTCTTATTAGTAAACTGTGTTGCTGTGAGGTGCGTCGATTTTATTTTACTTGTCTATTTAATGGGCATAAATAAATTTCCTACACATTAAGGCAGCTGAAATCTTTTATTATAACATATAGCGTGAAGTAATCAATGAAGAAAAAATTGTGGACCTGCTTAATATCGACTAATTCTAGACCAAATCTCTTAGTTTTTTAGGAGTCTTGAATATGACAAAGGCGATGAAATTATGTATGAATTCTTTACTAAAATTGAGATTTTTTCACCTTAATCGCAGTACACTGCCGGACATGTTATGTCATATTGTGTCATCTCCATATTGCGCCTAACGTTGCAGTCTTTCGTTTTCCTTGTCTAGCGATCAGTGGAGACGTCGAAAGTCATTGCTTCTGTTTTTTAACTGACTACTGATAAAGGCCACAGATGGCCTTTCTATCTTGACTGGGAAAGTGGCGCGACCAGTTGGCTCTCAACATTATCGCCACTAATTATCGTATCGATAGGCGTAATCCGAAATCCTAAGTATGGTCTTACATTCAGACCATAACATTCATTACATTGAGATCATGTATGAATCCGTTTTAATACGCATTCCCAAATGTTGCCTTAAAATAATCAAAAGTTCAGAAGATCAAAAGACTTCATTTGTCTACGTATCCTATCGATTCAGCATTAAGCACCCTAGGTGCAAGCATAACCCAGCCAGTCTAGACTGAGTCTAGACTAACTTTATATTAGCGAAACGAGAATGGCTGCAGACCCCTTCTCGCTTTGGGGATGTTTGCGGATGCTGGTCACGTATAAATTAAGCTTTTATTTTATTTCTTTTGCCGCGAGGAAGAGATTTTTGAAACTGCATTATAAATTATCATGGAAGAATCTCTCCACTTTTTGAATAATAAAATAATGCGGCTAACTTTACTCGACTTCTAAAGGAATAAAGACCTGGGATTAATGCGTATTAGTTTCAAATATCGAATATCACATTTAAAGTGGTAACCTTATCACAAATTTAATTATTTAGAAAACTATCCAGATGAGACCTTAAAAGAAATATTTGGTCCCACTTACACTTAATTAAAAAAGAAATGAACACGCGTTATGTGTTCCGGATGCTCTTTTTTACATATTGTCGGTCTATTCGGTCAAAACTTCACTTTGCACATAGCAAAACACAGTCCAACTCAGTTTTCTTATTACATATGACAGGCCAACTGTCACTTTAACTTGCTGACCCGAATTTTATTTCTACCGGATATTATATTGACCTCATCTGACCTGTTCTTAGGTAGAGCTAGCGTCGTTTGTTTCTATCTTTTCTTTGTTTCTATAAGAACAGTTCTGCATTGAGAGGCAAGCTGGGTGGCTCACTCTGATTAACGCTTAGCTGCAAAGCCTCGAGCATCATCGTAGGGTTGCACGGCTGTCGGTTTTTTTACAGGCTACATTTCGGTGAGTGTGTGATGATTTTACACGAGTAAATTCTACCAGGCCCTTGTCATGGGATAATAGACGCAGGCCTGCACACACATCATGCCAGTATTGTTTATTTTATAATGAAAGAATAAATTTAATTACAACTTGAACTCCTCTCATGGCATCTGCATTTTGAAACACAGAAGTAACGCTACTGGTGTACAATTGTTCGTTTTAACAACTTTCGGTTTCATCACTGATGTGTAAATAGTTGTGTCGGTGAACTGATTCCGCTTCGACATACGCAATCTTTGTGAGTTACGGTTCGCATTTAGGTTAATGCGCTCTGTGGGATATAGGTTTATGATGGGCGATGGTTTTGCCTTGCTGACTGTAATAGATATGACGTCTTTCACGTGTATTATGCAAAGACAGATCTTATTTTTGTTGCCAGATAACATTCGATGAGTTGTGAAACCCTTTTGATGTCCAGTTATTACATTAAATAGGTCAGTGTTTGACTACGACTTGTCTGTTAAACATCGATGTCTAGGATGAAGCACCCATAAGAAACCTACTTACTCTCGACTTGAAGACAACCAACTTGTACACCTAGGGAAATTCATAAGCTCGCAATGAATTCTACAGTATGGAAGTGCGAATAATTAATGTGGATTCAAAGCGCTTAGTACGACACTTCGGCATTTCCACTATAAAAGAATGTCGCTTGACCATATGGTTAGTTAAACGATGAAAGAAAGGACTCGGCGGGACAATATCAGATATTTTGATAATCTCTACAATCTCTACATCCACATTAGACTATAGCCAAAAATGTATATGAAGTATATTTAGTTGTAAATTGTGTCTATGATTTATTTTCTATAGCAAGATGAGAGATGCCTTGAGTAATGTATGCTATTTTTGTTTCAGGTATGATATTTCATGAATAAGATTTGCTGAGCTTGGTAATGTAAATTATCATTTTTATTATGGTTGGATTTATTAGGTATTGTACCAATGAGATTATTTAACCATCCTGTGTGCAAACAACGGACACTCGGGCACAATGCAAATTGGTTGGTATTAACGACTTTTTCTTTAGAATGTATCTGGGAAAAAAGCCTTATCGTGCCTTCGGTTGCATTGAGGGACTTCAGTTAATATTATATTGTCACTCTACAATACTGGCATAATTTGCAAGATTTTTAAACGTGCACGCCTGCGAAGAGATTCAAAGGTTGCGCTAATTCGCACTGGGCCCGTGTGGACGACTAAGGCCTATACACCCCTTTACGTGTAGGCTCAGTGAAGTATCCAGTATTTTCAGCCTATCTCACCCCTTCTTGTATCTTAGCCAATATTACTTATGGTGGTAGAAAAAGATAGATTAAGGATCCTACGCCGACGTCCGTGTGCACGGTATCCCTCAGGTAAATCAGATAAAGTTTATTGAGTAAACATAAGCCGTGCATCAGAATACCGGATCGTGGAATTCGTGAATCGTGATGTCCCCTCTGCCCCGATAGTATCAATCGCTTGTTAAAGTTTCCCACGTTTTAACTTCAATCACGACCTTATTTTCAAATGTGCAAGTACGGCGATGACCTCGACAGTTACATTTAAGTGCTTGATTTCGTTTTTTATGTCATAAGTGAACGGTATGGTCAGTGCACTCACCTGGTGGTAAGTGATACGCCTGACAAAGACAGAAGCAATGTTGAAGGAAATTAATAACAGTAGATAGTCACTATTTTTCCGTCAACACTACTCTGCGCCCGTCTTCCGAGAGGACAGATGTAAGGTCTCTTATACCCGGTAATTTAACTAGCATGGTTCGTAAACCGTTTGCTTAATCCTTAAGCTTAATAAATATACATATAAAAGAATTGCTACTTTGAATATATTGGTTTCAATTATCTTATTGACTGACTCAAGATATAGAAAAAACTTTTTCTGTATTCTGAGTAGTCTGAACAGAATAGTGATATCGTCTTAAGAACGTTAACCCTGGGACTGGTACTATGATAGGTTAATCCCTTGGTTTCGACCGCCCCTAAGGTATTCGTTACATAAATCATGTCTAAGATCATGAAGTTGTCCAACCTCCAAAGACTATTTTCTGACAATTCATACCCGTACGAAGTCTATAAAAAAATTTAAATACAAATATATGCAGCCGGGCGTCTGTTCTGGCAGTATAGTTATAGATATTTCCTATTTGAGTTTAATTACCAGCAGTTGGCATTAAGCATCCTGCAAGGAGCTAAGCACAGATATGTTTTGCAAGCGCACGTGTTCGTTTATACTGAGTCGTCCAAAGGTCACTCGGTGAATAGGACGCTGGCAGATGCTCCGATAACACAATAGGTACGAGGATAGTGCGAGCATTGTCAAACGGGAACAAACGGCCTCAGAAAGAACAAACACGGTTATAGTTTTATTACGTCTGATACGGACTGTATATTTCTCGAGACTTTGTAGCTCAGCAAACTATGTATATCAAAATAATATGATTTTGTGTCGTCAAGATCCTAGGTGTGATACTGCAGAATATCCAGAGGTATTGGGAAAGATACCGTGTCATAATAAAATATATCTTAGTAAGACGTGAAATTCGTATTTTAAAATTAAAACACTGAAATATTTGGATAGATTTTTTTAATAGTATCTGTTATAATGGAAATTCTGTACCATAACAGTGGTCTTCATTCAAGATGAGTGATGCCCTTTGAAGTCGGGTCCTTATTGTTTATTCATCTTGTGTTTGTTATAATAAACACTTCGCTTTTGTCTATGACCTATTTTCTTATATGCGAGTCTTGAAGAGGTTTTAGCGATATCGTTACGTATCTGAATTTGTAAATGGGCTAACTTCTTTGCAATTGAAAGAACTACATTATAATGCTATTACTAATCTTAACATTATGTCGCAAAGGAATACAATTGTGTCACAGAAATAACATAATACCTCGTTCCACTTCACGGTACGCTGCGAAATTTAGGCATTGTTTAAAAGGTCCTCTAAATTGGTACCTTTTGCCATAACTCGCACGTAACCGCAAAATGTATTTGTAACCATGTCTATATAGTTAACCTCAAATAATAGGCGTGAATTAATTCTAATTCATCGGCTGTCTGAATGTTGACTTGTTAATTATATGTTAACAAATATCTATCATGTACCTGTTTTAATGAAGCATTGTTCTTTCGAAATATATTTCTGTGTCAACACCAGCATTAGGGCTTCGCAAAATATTTCTAGTCTTATCGTAACCGATATTTTTTCTATTAGAATGTTTATAATGTACTTGAGTATAAAGTATAAAGCAAAGAACATTTTTTTTGTCATTACTACTTATAACAATATTTACAAAGTATGTTATCAGTACATGCAGACAGATTTCTCGACGCCAAGGTTCAAGTTTCTGACCAATAAACAAAACGGTCATCATACCAAATTAATCTATTTTTTTTTCAGTCATATGGGAGTTGTCAAAATTTCGAAAATTGTATAACCTTCGTCATAATGCAGTCCATAATCGAGCGTGCGTAAATGCTTGAATAAATAAATAAAAAAACTCAAGATCACTGTTCTCCGTATTGTTTGTTTACGTATCGTTCGTAGTAACGTGTGTAACGGGCAAGAAACAGCGTGGGGCGGCCCGCTTACGGCTGTGCTGGGAGCCTCAGTCGCGCGCGGCACGCCCGCTCGGTCGCGTGTACCGCATTCGCACAACAGCTGATCGCGATCACACGCGTCAAACATACAAACATCACACAAAACACACTCGAACACGAAACGTCAAAGACAACAATGAAGACATCGTGAAAGAATCGAGTGATAACGTACACGCTGCAGCGCAGCAATCAGATCGATATCCCGAATACGGTGCGCTGCTGGCTTGGCAATACATTTGTGCAATACTAAAGTTGCAATTATTATCAGTCTTTTTTTAAATATTGTGATCTTGATCGTTATATCGTGCTAACCGCAAGTTTGCCTCACAAGTGCAGTGTCCGCGAGAATGGATTTCCTTGGTTGACTGTGGTGTCAGGTGATTTTTGCAGCGTCTTTACCGGCATTGTTTAACCTAAGTGAGTATTGTGCATGTATATTTGCAAACACCGTTTAGTTGTTTGTTATGGTTCATCTTACGGCTATCGCATATTTGCTTTGTTGTTTTTATAACGATTTTGTTTTTATATTAGTAGTTTTCTCGTATCTCCAATTTAATTAGCTTCACGTGTGTCATTATCAAAAACGTTATCGCGATTACTTTCATTGATTTTGCAAAAGATATTTTTTACTACTGAATCGGTATTTTGGTGAATCCTGCGAATCGATTCGTCCCGTTATACTTGTCCCGGGCCCATTGTGCTTGTGTGCGAACGGTTACACGTACCCCGACGTCGCACCATCCCCGACTGTGAACTTGAGGGGTGCTTACCCTCTGTCTGTGTGAATGGAGACTGCGGAGGTCGACAAACCCAATCGCTGCGTCTCGTTGATATTCAAACATTTCGTAGTTGACGCGAACTAATCAATTTGACTGGGCATACCTCACGTGTTAAATCTTCATCTGTGTGACGGGTTACTGCTGTTGCTCCATTAATGCAAATGATCGTGTAATCGATGTGCGTATATTAATGAAGCGTTTCGCAAACAAACATACCGCGAGTTTTAGTTCGAACAATTTTTAATTTGCTGCAAGTTCGTCTACCCATGTTCGAAATATTTTCGTGTGTTGGTAATGTAATGCGGCTATCTTATCGTTGAATTAGATTTTGAAACATGCAACCCGAGGCCATTTTGCAATGTCAAGAGTAATTGACGTCTATTTATTTAACGTAATCGTATTTTGATGATATCTGTTTATATTCATTAGTCACTAGCGCTCTGTTCTATTCTTCTTCTGCAATAACATTTGTCAAATAGCATACATCATTGGTTTTTAACTTCATTGCTGGTAACTTTGTTTAATTTGTCATAGCAACACATTTAATTAATAAAAGGTTTATTTCCACGTGGTTATTGTGAACATTATGCATGAAATGAAATGGTTAATGTACTAATGCATAAACATTAAATATTTTAAAATACAGCCGACCAAAATCCTGTAAGTGGTGACCATTATAACTTGGTACGAGGTTTTTTACTCGTACCTATAATAGTCTACAAAAGCCTAGTGATTTATTCTCTGAAACATCAAAAATTTACATTTAAATTATACCATTACTGGTTAGTTTTAACCACCTACTATGATTCAGTCTGGATTTATTTCTGTTTAGTTGTGATTTTGTTTAACTTATATGTATTATGTAGGTGTTACTCATAATTTACTTAAAAATATAGTGTCTAGAGTCACAAGTACAGCATTAGTTGTATCATTGAATATTATGAAAAATGTTTTCTCTGAATATTTTTATTTTTGAAAACAGTACATTTAAAACATCCGGTGACCATTAGTTTCCATCTTATTTCAAAATAAGTTCACGTATGTGGCTATATTGGAAAGGATTTACGTTGATTTATGATGGCAGCATATCTTCTTTAGAAATAAGTAACATTTTACACGTTCAATAGGCATTCCGAACGAAATCGAATTCCCATTCGAGGCGCACGCACCGGCGTCACCTCCCAACGAAAGCGGTCAGATTTGTTGATGTGTTGAGACGAGTTTCACCTTCTTTTGTATTCCGGGATGCGTTCTCATGAGATGCGTAAGAAAGCGCGTTTCCCGTAGATTCCGTTTCTTTAGAATACTTAAATATTTAAAGTATTTTCTATTTGTTGTTTGTATCGTCTTACTTAGTAATACGTTCTTAGAAATTAACATGTTATTTTTTATCACAAGCTGTGTCATCGTCATAGTTCAAGCCAGCGAGATGCCTTAAAAGCAATTTTTAAAATCTTACAATACTTCCCTAAATTGTGCTTCGCATTTCAGGTCATGATCAGAATTTGATTCAATTTCCTATTATACTCATAATAAGCACAAAGCGGTAATTTCTAAACATTACCAATACCTGTATCACTGCATTAGCTTTACGTTTCCATAAACAGTCTACACGAGGATGTATGGATAATTAAACAACATTGTAACACGTTGTTTTGTTATTCTATAGCAAGATTGGTGGGTTGGCCCTACTGGTTATATTTGCTGTTTAAACTTCGTGGGATGTCGAGCGTGACACGTTTTTACTGCAGTCTGTTCGAAGTCGTCATTTACCTAATAGTATCTTTTGTTGTAATCATTTTAAAGGCGATTTTCCTTAATGCAACAAATGCAACCTATTGGTTGATGCATTATATGTCACGTTTGATTTAGTTGAAGTTAATCATTATATCCATCTTCAATTCAAATTTAATTCACAGTGCGAATATTCTGCTTTTTCAATTGTGTTATCGCATGATTTCATTAGTACCAGTGTAAACATCGTTGACATTAGCAATTCTAATGTTACAACACTTCATTTCTTATCAAGTACCTATCCCTTACGGACTGATCTACTTTAGCCGCGATCCGCACGAGGTTGATTATTATGACTGACGTTGGGATCAACAGTTTTTTTCCTTTTTGTCTGTGTTATCGTTTTTTGTACGTCGCTCGCGGGTGCCTTCTATCCACGCGGGGCAAGTCACGTTTTGAGCAAGTCTATGATTTGCCGTGAGATTGTGAATTACAACAATTGCGTTTAATACTTGAATCATATTCTGTGCTGTGAAACAAAATATGTGTATTCCGATATTAATCTTGACATCGCAACTTTGAATAAAGTGTAGCAACTACATTGATTATGGAATCACACTCCACCAGTTTATAGTTGCTAGTGAGTTTTAAGATTTTTTAGGTGACAGGCTCTATGGTGCGTTTGTGGCTTCTTAAACATTTAGCATTGTTACTTTTTCTGAACAGTTTCATTCGTTCAGTATGTTTATAAGTATTATAAAAGAAAATATTGTTTGTTAGATAATCGATTAGATTACATGATTTATCACTGCCACAAACGGTCTTTATTTGTGTCGGTGGCTCATTGGTGTAGTAGCCTTCCGATCTGGAGAGCGCATGTTCAAATCCCGCCACGTGCCAATGCCTTTTCGAATATTGATATTGCATGTTCGTTTTCCGACGTTCTTACGGTGAAGGAAAACATCGTGAGGAATCCTGCGCACGCCTTCGAAGAGATTCAAAGGTTGTGCGTGAAGTTGGCCAATACGCACTCGGCCCGCGTGGATTATACACCTTTTACGGGTAGACTCCTGTCCTCGGCGGGGAAACAATGATCTGATGATTATACGATGCGACTAATAAATTAATTTTAATAAAAACCATTGAATCATAATTTACTTTTCCTGTGATTTACTGAAAGTTTAGTAAAATATTAGATTTTAATGACTTACAATGTTAATATCAGCATGTAACACATCTCTTTCGCAATTTATCACTATCAAATGCGGTTGCGGTTTGGTGAATATGAATTTGTTTTCTCTTTTGAATTGCAAATGCATACAAAAGTCATTTTCCGTGCGACTCGTTTTACCATTGCGGACACGCTATCCAGTACTGTTGTTGTTTTGAATTGGTTGGGTTGGGTGGAGTGCCTGGATCAGGGTGAGAAACAAAGTGATAGTTTATTGAATAATGTCTACAAAATATTAAATGAAATATATACGAGTAAAATAACAAGTTCAAAGGCACACCGACCTTACTTTTTAAGTACATACATACATAAATTTGTTACTTCTTAACGTCTTAACAGATTTTAATAGCAATGGAATTATCTGACACACCAGATAACGTATGCTACATTTTATTCCATGAAAATATCTTATTATATTGTGGGATAGATTGTCTACTTAAAAGAGTACATTAATAAAGGTCCATGGACCATATTTATAGAAATAATTACCTATTTCCTGATTTACTTTGACTTTAACGATGAATTTAATATGTAATTTTCCTATAAGAAGCATATTGTTTCCATCGTACAATATTTATTTAACATTTTCTATTGCGCTCTCTATTTTAATCGCTTTTGTTCGTACAAAGTTTATTTTATTTTAGCAGAAAGTTTCTTTCAAAGTGTAGTAGAAACATTTGTAACATTATCTGTTTTTGATGGTTTTTGGACTGATGATGATACTACGAGTGTGCTGCTGCTTACCTAATGCTATTTATAAGTATTGTACAAGCGTACGATAAGAATTCGTGTTTATTTGCATAATTGCAGGATGTAAGTAGGCTACCGAATGACTAACACTGCTTCGACTGATAACACTGACTTAATGGTTGCTTTTTACCACAGTTAAAATTGAAATGGGTTTCCAGAAAGTACCGATAGAAGGAATTTCGCATGACGTAATGTGTTTTGTTTTAAATAAAAATAACTGTAGTAGCGTAATTTATATTATGCTTTAGGTATGTGCTGGTAAACTCCGATCCCTTAGATGAAGTGATCACCTAGTTACCCCATTGATCCAATTGTGAGTTTCGATGTTATAAAGTAAATGTTAAATAGCCCTAATTAAAGCAGATATTGTAGTATGCGAAGCCAATCGTGTTCAACTGTTAGTGGGCACGAAAATGCTTTAATAGATAAAGGTTAGGGTTAGGATCTCAGGACGATGGAACAAAGGTTATCGTGGGTTCGAACCACCCACAAGTAGAGATCGTGCTTACAATTATTGGATGTTAAAGATATTTTGATTATTGCATATATAGGGTATGGTTTATTATTCAATATTAAATTTTATTAATAAATTAAATTTCTATAATATGAATGTATGGCACATTATTAATAACTAGCAGTACGATTATCCGACGCAATAATGTTATTACTTTGAAATATGATTAATATGAAAGTTTGTTTTAAATATTATTAGCATATATTTATAACACCAAAAATTCTGATCATCTTAATTTATTACGAACTTGTTTATCTAGTATTCTTGGCTGCAACACATAAACAACCGATAAATATTGAAGACATTCAGATGGTTATCGCATACTTATTCAAATAAGCATCCACTTAGTAACCGAACCTGTAAAATAATAAGAACCCGTTATAAGCGCGCTTCCCGGACTTGTCTAAGTCTAGTGGTTGGAATATTTGAGCTAATATATTGAAATCTGTATTATGATTGCAATTCTAGCTTATTCATAAATGTTGTACCAAATTATCTTACACATAAATGATGTACCAAATTATCTTACACATAAATGATGTACCAAATTATCTTACACATAAATGATGTACCAAATTATGAAAAAATTCTAAAGTATTACCAACTGTTTCTCATGGATTTTCTACAAGTATACTTTTATAAGTTAATCTCCTAACGTACGGGAAGTCAAAAAATTAAGCTGTTTAAATAAGTACAAATATTAGGCAATGGGTAGTGAAGTATAACATTATTATTTAGGTGCATAAACAATTATGATATACATATTTCAAAGTCATATAATTTGTCACATTTTGCAAAATGTAATATAATGCAACTAACAAAACAATAATGTTTTAACATTGTACGTTTAGAGCGATTAATGGAATAAATTCAAGAGATCCAATGGTAGGATTTAGAAAATAATTACGTTAGAAATAAATAGAAAATCCTATAAGAACATTTTTTTAGTTCTAACCGAACGATCTTGCATACTAAAATTAGTTAGCCGTTAGCGATAGTAGAATAGTTTAAATTTAGTATAACGAGTGCCGGCGCGTTGTCATGGCAATTAACATTGGGGTTCGTTTCCTGGCTCCATCTTATTTAAGGAACGCTGATTGATAAGTCTTGAGTGGTTTGCGTCTATTCCGGTACCTGCTGTGGTTTCGATAAGCTCCCACGTGTTCGAGTTGTGGTGGGAAACCGGTTTTGGGTGTATCGAATATTCAAATGTTAGTCCTATGGGCGGATGTTCTGTAGTGTCAATAGTACAGAAGTTCGTAGAACGGTGACGTTTTATTTTTTTGGTCTCTTAAGAAACTTTAGAAGGGACTAAGATATTTTTACTTAAAAAGAGTATAGAATGCAATCTAAATATTATTAAAAATACATATTGATGTGGATGATTTTGTAATCGTAGGATGTATATATACATATATGTATCCAATCATTTATCAATATTGGGATTAAGTCATAAGAATTCCTTTTTTTTATTTTTCATTTGATCCCTTGTTCTAAATGAAATCTGTGAATATGTAATAGTTTAAACTGATGTATATTGATAAATGACTCGTTTATTTGAATGGACCACATATGCCAGAGACGGCAAAGGCGTAGAACAACAAGATAATCGTCAAAGGGCAATATATCACAATTGTTGCAATTGCAAGATGGCTGTGCAAGTAAGGCAAGCGAAAGATTTTTTTGTCACAAAAGAAAGTAACGCTTAATATTTTAAGTTTTAATAATAACTTATATGACATCACTATAACTTACTACTAAGTTAATCATATCACTTAATCTTGACCTTAAATAAAAAAGATTCGGTTATTATTGTGGAATTATTTTTTAACAAACTGCTCATTGTCAAGCTATACTTCAAGTTTGGACTTATTTGATTGAAAATGTAAATCATACGTTTAATGCATCTCATTTAGGTAGTCAAAGTATGTTGGCTCTTAGGGATTTGATTAGGGATTGGTTCGGAAGTTATTAAATGAGGTGTTCGTTTAGCGATGAACATGAAATGCTGTAATGATTGATAAAATGAGTCTAAAAAGAACGAGTGATTTGTAATGTTTTATTATTAATTATATAACACGTCGTTACAAATCCATACTTATTCATAGATTTGTATAAGAAACCAACAATTAGCGATTCGTGTAACCGTAATTCTTTGAATGTTTACCACGTGTATACAATTTTACTTACTTTTTTGTATGAACAGTTGTTTCATTACAAACGTTATTAATTGTTACGCGCTTCGTTTTATTTGTCACAAATTTTGGCCGGTCACTGTGTTACTTTGCTAAAATATTAATAAAAAAGTTTTATTTCAAAATATATTTTGAAATGAAACTCTTGACTTCCACCATTACATTCATTTTCTAAAAGAAAACTTGTTCCGAAAATGTTTGTGTGAGCGTTTGTGAGAAAATTTCGAGATTTTAAATTTTTATGGGGAGTCAAACTTTCGGCTGACCTGCTGGTTTGTGGCCATAGACATTTGCATAGATAAAACTGTTTTCTTTTTTTGAGTGTTATAAATTTTTAATGTTTTCGTATCACTATATTAACATTCTCATGTATTTTTATATATTTTTTCGTTTTAGATTAGTAGGTACAAGCCTCACAAACTTGAAGTGGCATTAGTCTGTTTAAGAGTTAATTGAATCCAACATATTTATGGTAGAATCATTAAACTCAGATTTAAAGCAAACACACATGTACATCATTATTAACTTAAATTTATTACCATATAAAAAAGTAACAAAATTACTGATAAATTTTATAGAATCCCGTACAAAAACCACTAAGTTTTGTGGTGACGCGGATGAGTGGAAAATACTATTATTAACAAAAAAAATCGTTCTTTTTCAAGGAATTTATTTCGAAATAAGTATGTGCTACTATAGTTTTTCCATATATATTTTATTTTATTAAAACTAAGTTGACAAAATAAAAAAGTTAGGTATAATATAATGATATAGTCAGACAAAAGTTAGTCCTAGCTAGTGACCTTGGTTCTTAGAAATTGTAAGTTAACTGAACGCATTGTAAGTAAACCGTCGGTACAGTTTTTCTACCAGTAACCTGTAACTGTTTCGTTCAACGTGCGAATGGGGGTCAATTAGGGTCGGCGATTGTTCCTTGACTGAGGCGGTTTACGTGAATCACTGTGTAAGCTAAATGTACTCGAGTGTACACAGCAGAAGTAGTCCGTTACGTGACATAGATTACTTAAAGGATTCCGTGAGTAACCTCAGAAATCATGTTATCCGCAAGAGAACTAAACTTACCGACATAGCTGGCCGGATCAGCACGTTGAAGTGGCTGTGGGCTGGTCACGTGTGTCGCAGAACCGATGGCCGTTGGAGCATATGAGTTCTGGAATGGAGACCGTGTCTTGGCAAGCGTACCAACCAAACCATATGGGGATCATTTCCCTATAGGCATGGTATGTGAGGAAGCCGGTGCCCTGCAGTGGGACAATATAAACTGGTTTTTGGGCTCTTGTTATTACTTAATGATGCTTTTAAAATTATGTAGTACTAATTTATTTAAATATTTCCAAATAATCATATTTTTAGACGTGATTATTTGCAGCCCAATTGTCCCATAGCTATGCTGCATGGAAAGGCCTGTACCTAGGAGTGGCACGTACCTTTTTATTCTTTATTGTACGCTTGTGCAAAAAAGAAAAGCGTTTCCAATTCGTAAATGTCATTGCACTTTCTCCCATGAAGCAATTAGCATGGTCCACTTGTGTTAAACAATAATAAATTAGCCGATACGGTCACTGCATTATAACTCAATTATTTAATGTCCGCCACCGCTTTTGTACTGTTTAACTGCACAAAGTAGCTGATATTGTCAGTGTTGTGAATATTCATGAAGATAATGTAAGGAATCGGATAAATTGGAAATTATAGATGTAATATAGAATATTGTTCAGGCATTTTGTTGCATCGTATGACAAAACTATGAAATAAGCTACCACTAGAAACATTTCCGAAGCGATGCAACCTGGTGTTATTAAGAGCATATTATAAATGATTTTAATGAAATAATTGATAGATTATAAGACATACAATAATAATATTAATAATGAAGAGGATTAATAATGACTTATTAAATTTAATTTAAATTTAAAATACATTAACATTGCAGGGACATTTAAAATCAAATTGACCTTCTATCAGTAGCATGTACTTAAAGAATAATAAAAAGTGGACCAAGGCTTTGAAGGCATAAAACTGCAACTGCAATAAAATTAGATTTACGTTTAGTCATTATGGAACACACAAAGAATAAGTAACTGAACTATAAACAATGTAACTCCAGGAGGTTTTTGTTTTCGCGAATGATTCGAATAGTGATGAATGATGATGTAATATCGACCTATTTCGGTCACAACAATTTTGTTTGTAAAAATCCTCGCACATTGCGGACATGAGAGCACACCATTCACACCATTTATTTATTCATAGAAATAGTTGTTTGCCGCAGGTGATCAAGCTTTCAGCTCGTTGCGTCTAGTATCCAACTCAAGGAAGCGCCGGTTTTCTGTGATTCGAATAGTACAAAAAGATTAAATGGAGTTAGTTCACTAGCTTACTATGGAAGATACCATATCAAAAATTGTATCACATGTGGATACCATTTCGCCGGGTCAACCATATAAAAGTATACACTTTTGTTTGTCTGCCTGTCCATCGCGCACTTCCGTCGTGTGAAAGCGGCTTTCTCTGTACTGTTTGACAATTGCAGGTCAAAGGGTTCATATTTTCTACGGCATAACACGACTGAACTAAATTATATTGTCATTGTGAACAGGACAGTGGGAAGTTGGCCAACAATAAATAAATATCCACTGACATTCTCACAGCGCATTGGGACTAGATGTCCCAAACTTAGCATTTGGCCTGAAATATGGGTACTAAACAACTGATAAACAAACTTATATTTTTTTCTAAAAACACAATATTATACACAGTAAAAAAACCCATACAAACAGACATGTTCACGCACACAAATCTTTGAAATGCCCGAGGATCGAACCCGGAACCCTTGGTGTTAGCCGACGTCATAACCTTTACACCAAACGGATCGACAAGAACAATAAAAGACCATGTTACTCAAATGAATAACTTCTTTCTTCTTTCGTTTCTCTATGAAAAGAAGGTAATAGTAATTTGATGTTTCACAAACAAGTAACAACATAGTTTTATTTAGCGATCCGTGCAATGCTGCTTTGAAGATAATGAGTTCACACGATCATATTGTATCATCGGAGCATTGTCAGTGTTATGCCATACATATTCTATGCAGTTGAGTTACGCAATATGCTGCCTGGTAATACCATGGATTCAATAGTAGGAATGTTTCGCTTGTAAAACCAGTTTGAAGTTTGGTGAATTTAGGTATGATAGCCGACACTTGTCACTTAAAGTATTAAGTGTAGTAGGCTTCAACTTTATATCAACTTTATCGGACTTGACCGAACTACGGGTTCAAATAATTTACAAAACACAAATAGTCATCAATAAATAAAATAAGACTACATTTTTATTATTGTATATACTATGTCTTAACTTGTAACATTTGGACATGAGTCTTGGCTCAGAAATCATTTTGCATTTCTTTAATTAGTTTCTTCAACCAATATGCAGGTTCTTTGAAATCGTTTCGCCGAATCATTTTTAATTAAAATTTATCTGATGTGTCGATTTTGATATGAAGTTCATTACTTTCGGTGGCCGTTTTGTGTTGA
>PQWD01000787.1:31216-46183 GCA_019425675.1 Leucinodes orbonalis
ATAGAAACGATTTATTAATTAATACTGCGACATTCAAAAGCGTTCCCAATTACCGGCCTACGTCTCATTAAATTTCCCGTGCCCACTTTCTAAACGTAAAACCGAAGGCCCGTGACGATGGATCAAAGCATAAAGCGAACTCCGAACAACTAAAATCCGATCGGAGAGTCAATCTATTTGTGGTATTACGAAATGGGCTATTGGTGGAAAATGGACGGGAAATGATCCGAATAACCGCAGATATAAAAATGCACAATGTTATTATTTTAATGTGAGAAATCTAAAATACCAGTAATACAAGTAATTGTTTGAAAAGCAATTCTTGAATTTATCAATTATGTTTTTGTTTATTCAAGCTCATCATATAATATAAACAGAATCATCTTACAAAAGCACTAAATATAACAATCATTAAAGGTAAACACAATATGCAAAAAAAGAATAACTACTTAAAATCGTTACATAAAAAACAGATTTTCAAACAATGATATTTAAATATTATCGTACAAGCATATTATGAGTAGCCCTCAAACCCACAGACATTGGAATGAAAAGCTATGCCTCAAACCTAATCTGCTACATGTTTTTTTTGGGTGTGTATTAAAGTATTAATTCAAACAAAAAAACAACAACAAGTTGATACTGCAAATTATAAATACTTTTGATAGGTTTATAATATATGATATGAATCCAATAAGAAATTCAAAGAAAAGATTAACCTATCTGTGTAAGTAAACACGATTAGTAATTCAAAAATGTGGGTAAGATATTGGTATACAACTCGTACATGCCAATATTAATGTAGATATATTTGTTCCAATGGTTCTGCGTGACTTCCTATCTGGATTACTTAAGGTCACCACGCTATTAACCACTTTCATACTGTACAATCGTCAAATAGATGTTATACAATTTGATACTTATTACAATGGAATAAAAAACATAATGAACGTGGTCTGACATTTGAGATTGTGACGAATCGCTGTGTTGTTGGACCACTTTAGCAAAAGCCTTTGTATGGTAAGTAGCTCAATGTCGAATATTAGGCAAATGACCTTTTACATGTCCTGCTAGAAATTTTCGGTTAGTTAAGTATGCTTAAATGTTAATGCAATTATTTACCCTATATATGACATATATTTGATAATTTTTACCGCAAATCTATCTCCACGGATTAGTGACTAATAATAAGAAGTAGGAAAAATGTCTCATTGTTAGTATGTCTCAAAAGCCTACCGCTTCTGGAAAATCTTAGAGTTGATTAAATGATCAAGTCTTTAATATAAATTATTATTAGAATTATAAATTTTTCTTCTGTCTGATTTTGCTATAGGTGTTCACTATGCAATCGTTGTTGAATTGTTGACAAATACGCTTTTCCTTCTTTATTACTAAAGGAGCAAGGATATCTTTCTGGTTTTCATGTCTGTACTTACACACTTAAACGTCAGTTATCACATGTTTTTTACAGCTTTTGACTTATTAAAATTTACCCTGAAACATACTTACCACACTTTAAAAATCTTTTGTAGCCCCTAGTTTAAACTTTTGAAAATGTCAAAGGCTCACGTGTATTAGCAAACCACGTCTCTTATTCGACACGAATATAATGGCGGTATTACTCATTGGGATTTCATGGCATGGTCAGCAATAATGCGTTTTAGATAGGCTGTGATCTTAATGATATTACTACAAAAAATATATTACAAGAAGTTTTATGAAATTTTATTGTATGTAAAAAATATATATCCGGTCCATAGTTATACGGACATTATAAAGGCGAAAGTGAGTGTGCCTGTTTGTTGCTTCTTCCCATATAAACCGCTGAAGCGATTTGAATAAAATCAGGTAACTAATATCCTCGATTGCACTACTACTGCGGGAAAATGGCCTATACCGCAGGGCACAGATGCATATAAATAGTAGCTCTATTTGAGCAAATTATTTTTCATGTCTATAATGGGATCCGAACCAAACACAAAGTAGGTGCGGCGCGTAGGGTACAGTGTACAGAGGGTACAAGACCCTCTGTCCCTCACCATCACACTAAACGGCAGTCATGCTATATGAACTCATAATTGAAAGTGATGTCACAAGTTCTGAGTTTCTTTACCGCTTTAAGGCCTCTTAAATTCTTTAATTGCAGTAATGACATCAAATGTATATTATTATATCATAATTAACGACACATGTCCTTATCCGGTGCATAATGCACACGCTCGGCCGGACGTGAAGTGCATCCGCCAAAGGCTTCTGTAGAGAAGCCCGGCGAATGCGCTGGGGAAATTGCACCGTTGCACCTCTGAGGTGTGATCAACACTTTGCTTCTTTGATCGTATTAGATTTGCATCATTATCTCAAGTTTAAGCATCGCTTCTTTATCATGTGAACAGTCAAGAACAATTAAGCCTCTAATGTGCTTGATTTCTCACTTTTTAAATACTAGTAGTATAATACTACTATATATTCAACATGTTTCTCATTGAGAGAAATTAATTTATATTCGATATGTCATAGACAATTTAAAATGTTTATCTTAAAACCTCACTAGCTATATTTGCTAATTAATATATTTTTAGTATACAAACAATGCATAAAAGAAATTGTGATCATATCAACGTCAGCTTATTTGTTTTTGTTTTGATCGAACACGTTGTCAATTATGTCATTTGTTTTTATTGTAACCTGGTAAACAACCGTTAATTATAATCATTGTTTAACTATAAACAAATACGGCGGATTTGATAACATTTTATCTTATTATTATGACTGAAACTAATGACCCAAAGGTTTCTGAAATCAATCGATGATCGATTTTTGTGTACTGTTTAACTTTAAGAACAGTTGTAAAGCTTAATAGGTGAGAATGATTATTTGTCTTCTATGTAGTCAAATCGGACCTGCTCTCACCCTAAACCACAGATATGTCTTTTATATTCTATAATTTTGTTAGCTATCAGTTGGTGCCCTCTTCGCGAAACACAGAAATCAATTCACACCTATTCCTACGTTACGGGATATCTGCTATTAAAAAAAAAATTTGGTTCAGACAAAGATGTCTTAACGAATATTTTGGTTCGGTCTTAATGTAATTACCTATATGATTCTTCGGTAGGTAGTATACGTTTGAATTTTTATGTTGGATTGGAATGCATACGGAAATTAAGTTCGCTGCGTAAGTTGATACTATATCTCGCACACGCATCGTGTTCTTGTACTTAATAGGCTAGCGTTAATTAGACAGTCTCACAAGACAGTATCTATATCAAATTACTGAGTTGTATGTGCACCTTATAACTTTGAATATAGAGTTTACAGTTGCAATCGCATCTCTCATGTAATAATGTTGGTTGTTTAACATCTGTTCACTAATTTGTTGCATCTTTGTTCCAGGTACGTATCCGTTAACTGAAGTGGAAGGTACTTACATTTTACGTGATGCAGTCAGTGTCAGTGGTGATTGTGGGAAATGATCATGTTAACAGGTAATGTATTTTGTAATTTAATATAAATAATAATAAATATATTTTCACTGACATTCACACAGCGCCATCTAGCCTCAAGTTAAGCGTGAAGCCTCTAGTATGGATACTAAACTACATATATACACACTTTAATACTTTTTTTTGAAAATACATACATACTTAATATACATAGAAAACACTCAGAGATATACAAACAGACATGTTCATGCACATAAATGTTCGTTCTGCCCGGGTATCGAACCCGGAACCCTTGGTGTAGTAGCCGACGTCTGAACCATTACACCAAATAGGTCGTCAATAATTATATTATTATAATAAATAATAATAAGCAAATAATAATAATAAATAATAATATAAATAATAATAATAAATAATAAGCAGCTAATGTATTATAATTGTATTATAATACATTAGCTGTGCCCGCAACTTTGGCCGTGTAGGAATAATAGTAGCCAGTTGCTCCTTATTACATTGGCTATCTGCCTATGAAGTCCCGTCAAATTCGTTCCAGTCTTTCCAATGATTAGTTTTTTAATGATTAGTTATTTAGATTAATTTATTATACCTAAAAAAATTACATTACGTTATGTAGGACGTACCATACATGTAGTAAAATTTTAATATAAGAGACAATACGATTTTATTTAGGGGTGAAATTTGAACCTGCGGAGAAGATAAGACCTTAAGTCTCACCCAAGTCAAAATGCCGCTTGTACATCCTGCCGAACAAGGATCTGGCAAAGATGGCATCACGCACTGCATCAGTGAGGCAGTTTCGGTCCCTCAAAATACCTTCATACGTAAGGGAAGCCTAGCAAGAATACTTCAGTCCACAAGCTGCACCCGGCTTCATGATTATGGTTTTTATATATATGTTAACTAGCTCTTGCCCACGCTCGTGTTAAAAAGTGTTATTTTTCATCCCCTATTTTATTTTCCCAATTTTATCAAAATCATAAAGGATACGTCATAGTAGCTTTATGAATGTAAAGTCTCAGCTCGATCGGTTTAAAATTGACAAAGTTTTATACATACTGAAAGTATGTATAAAACTTTGTCAATATATAATATAATATAATAATATATACATACTGAAAGTATGTATAAAACTTTGTCAATACCCCTATCCCCTTGCAGGTAGTATTAATCAAAATCCTTTCTTAACGGATGCCTACGTCATGCCTAATTTCAGCCCGATCCGTCCAGTAGATTGGGTTGTGTGTTGGTCTATTTACGGTCGGTTAGTCAGTCAGTCGTCTTAGAGTGATATGAAAATAAAAAATGTTTATTCAGTTTAGGTCCTTATGGTCCATTTATGAATGTCAAATGAAGCTACCCCTGGTTCGGGAGGTAGTTTTCCACTGAGAAGAAACCAGCAAGAAACTCAGTAGTTACTCTTTTCAAAAAAATTGTGTTGAATACAGTTTATTTGCTTTATATAATTATTTGATTACAATCATTTGTAATCAAAATAATTATGTAAAGCAAAATATAATTTACAATTTTTATCATATTAAGTATTGGTAAAAATATAATAATCTACAAAAATACTATTGAGCAGTTAAGTATTATATAAATCTAAATAGATGATAACAAATAAAAACAAAAGTAGTGCAGGCGTGGAGATCAACATGTCCATGAGTTTTTATCATTTATATAATCTTCAATACTATAGTAAGCTTTTTTTATTAAAATCGACTTTACGTGAGACTTAAACTTATGCAGGGGTAAATCAGTTACATTTTGTGGTAGCTTATTAAATATTTTAATGCTTTATCCCACAAACGAGTTCCCGACCTTATGCAATCTGAGATTTGGAACGGCAAATTTGTGTTTGTTCCTAGTGATGAAACTATGATAATCTGACTTTTTGAAAATACATGTAATTTTTTTATGTATATATATATTTAATCCTTATCTATCCCTATATATCGGATAGATATTCGGTCTCTTTGCGTGAATTTTACTAGCTACTTGCCTTAAGTGCAAAACATTTTGTTACACGGGACGGTATCTGACACTGCAGTTGTACCTGGACGACACACTTCCGAGTCTACAACCTAGTAAAGGGTTTTGAAGAGGATTTTTAGTTCGGTATAAGTGCTCGCATATGTTTACAAGCGAGTTCGTAGACCCTGTACGGGACACGTTACGTGTTACTTCACGGCACGATTAGCATACCATACTGAGGTTATGTAAATTTGTTAGGGTCGCGTCACGCCGCGACTTAGTGCGATGCATTCGTCTCACGTGTTGTTGCATCCTACGAAAATATAAATAATAAATCTTTTGTTTGAAAAAAATATTATTCTTTTTCGTCTATTTTTTATTCGTATAATCACTCATGCAATCAATGCATCTTTGCCAACGCGGTAGCAGTTAACTGACGCCCTTTTTAAAGAAATCAGTTGAACGGGAGGCAACAAATTCTTCAACAGCATTTACTGCCTCTCGGGTATTGATTTTGTTCCCGCAAAGAAGCTATCCAAATTCTGGAAAAAGTAGTAGTCTGCAGGCGCAAGGTCTAGTGAGTAGGCGGATGATGAGGATGAAGAACCTTATATACAGTCGTTGCGTAGGTAATCCTGTGTTGATTCATAACCAAGTTTAAGTACATAAAACATGCGTACGTCTACTATAGGTACGTTTGTTATCAGATTCATGGTATTCCTATTAAAATATTTAACTACAAAATTATAAAACTATATATAGGTATATATAACTGTATAGGAGTTCATAAATTTTTTTTTAAAAAGTGCTTAAAATATCCCAATAATAATAAAAAAACCAATCCGTTAAATGTTTTGAACATTAATCTTATCATAGGGTTACATGTGTGTATGGTCAGCACTACAATTTGTTTCGTTGTTGAAAAGATTTTTCTATGAACAAAAAGTTAGTGCTGGCATTTTTTATTAAAGAATTCTTATCATTGTACATATTTGATTACCTACATATATAGCATAATGTACCTTTTGTATACTAACTGACGTCTCAACCAGTACATCAAATGGGTCGATAAACCGACCTTTAATTTATATATTTTAACAACTTTTTCTTTTTTCCGAACTGACTACTGCTGTTGGCCGCAGATGGCCTTTACAGCTTCACCGGGCAATTGGCGAGCGCAGATGGCTCTCAGCCTTAAACATTTACACAACGAGCCTAAGGGCGTCCCCGAACGGGACTCGAACCTCTCTTAGGGCGTTGCGGGGGGGATTTTAACAACGTAGCCCATGCATCAGAACATATGCATATTTTTTAGAATGTTAACGACTCAATGCTGCTGGCCGTACCGTAATGACTCGCGTCGTAAACGTAACGTGGTAAAACCTGCTATCGTCGGAAGCAATGTTTAGAGTGCAAGTTTCGGTTTAACTCTTCTATGCTGATGGTCTCGAAAGTTTTATGCAGTCACGTCATTTAAACTGCATACACATGCAGTGGGGACTGTATTTAAAAGGTTTTCCTTGTTAGTGAGTAATTGTTAACAAAATTGTTTGGAAGTTTTTTTAACGGACTGTCTTGTTGAATCCCTAGTTTTGTAAGGCATGTTTCATAGTTTTTAAGATTAAGGGATTCTCATTTTTCTGATCGCTAATTCGGCTGTAGGACTGTACAATATTTTTGAAGACCTCCTGAACTATTCTTCTCTCCTTTGCGTATCGATGGCAAAAACAGTTTAAAATGTATTTGGTTTTACTGTACAGTAAAACGTGGAGTTAATTTAAGTAGGATAGGATCTATATTTTTAACTGCTCAGGTAAGCTGAAAAATTGTAGGTACGATATGTTAGGCTGTAATTATTTAACGGTTTCCATTGTTTACCCTGATCATATAAGCAATTTTCGCTCTTACCAACCCAGTAATTGGGTATATACTGAATCGAAAATAAATTCCTTGAGGCATCGGTTCTCACGTGCTCATCGAACCGTGTATATACAAGAAATGGCGTACATTACACAGATCGTTATTCCGTTTTTTTTCTACGCAATAATGCCAATTATATTTTCTTATATATTTCCCTCTCCTATATTAAAAGACAGCGTGGGAGAGGTCATGAAATATACAAGTATAATCAGATCATTGATAGGACGTAATTATTCCCTAAGTACTGTAATTAAAACACTTTGTGTTGCCTAGCTTGTTCGAATCATAAGGAGGTAAAGTAGATTGCGTCTAATCGACCCTGGGGTTGATCGTAAAAGTATAATAATAATTCAAAAGGTGAGCACATGCTGAAAATTTGCTACTTACTTACATCCAAAAACTGATTTTTTATTTACTTCTAAAACAATTTAAGGATCGGTTTAAGTTTTTTATTGTATATTTTTTGACATTCATAAGTGCTTTTTGTAAGCCAATTTTGATTAAATGGATTTTGATTTTGACTTTGAGTAAGAAGTAGATCAGTTGGTTGGATCATCCTAAAAGAACGCGGGTTTGAAGCCTCCCTAATGGTTGTCGGGGACCTTTTCCTATTCAACCTATCTCAGTCCACTGTTGAACTCCCCAATTTTACGCCAGATATCCCGGTCTCCGCTGTTCTCATCCAGTCTACACCAGCGACCTTTCATCAAGCTTTATTTATTTGATATTGTGGACTCTATGTTCAACGTTCAAATTTTATGCCTTTTTATTACTTGTGTTGAAGTTTGTTGCTATATCATTAATAATAATATCAGCTGCTGGCGTTCGGCTTCACTCTCCCATTTCACCTTAATAATGTACGTTTTTCGCTATCATTTATATTATATACATTTAAATAAATACGGGCATGTTGTTGGTACGGGGCAAGTAGATAAGCCGGCGGCAGCTCAGCGGCGCGGAAGTGCACAGGTCGTTTTGCACACGCCGACATTACACCTGTGAAATATTAACTTAAATTCGCGTTAATGTTAACCCTGGTCGCTTAATCTTGTTTACATTATTCGCAGAATGCATGCACAGTTATTAAAAACAGGTTATTGGAACGCAATTAATGGTAACGAGACTGCAATACCGTTATTTGAATACTAATTTGGTTATTTATAGTGTTCTAATCATCTATTTCGTTACTTACTACTTAGTAAAAAAAGTCAATTTTTTTGTATCGCTCGTGTGCTGCCGCGGAAAATCGAAACGAGAAGAATTTATCGAGAAGAAAATGTATTTTGTTTTTTTCGATACTTATGTAGTAAAACATGAATGGGACTTGAAATTTGAGGCTAGGTTATTAATAACTGTTATTTTTTTCTGTTAACCCAACTTGCAAACTTACTTTCAAAATCAACTTTATTTTCGGACAATGGGATAATTCACAAAAGGTTAACTCACTATTAGCCATAATTATACAAACGGGACCATTTGTATTTTCTTGGGTATTTTTCTAGTATAATATATGTGTCTTTGTTTTGTTACATGCTTGTTGTTTAATTTGGAACTAGATGGCCATGTGTGAATTATAAAAAAACTGACACGATAAGAAGAAGAGTCTATCTATGTTTTTAAGTGTATGTATAATTACCCGATTGGTAATGCACATTTAGGCCAGGATCCGACCGGAGTGGTATGCGCGCGCTCAACCGGTTGGTTACGCAATATAGTTTATTGCTTTGACCTATTGATTCGCGATGCTACGGCTAAATTAGTTGCGCCCGATAAGGAAAATGCTTTTGACGTGTCTGTTTGTATACTTCACACAGACATTTAGTCAATCTTTTGATTTATTGAACAAAATTGGCTTCAACAGTTTTGGTTATATTTTTTCTGAATAAAAAATATTGAAAAGACTTTTGAATTGGTGGTATTTTTTTTTCTTTTCATTAATAATAATCAGTTTGTGTCTATTTTCAATATTAACATTTTCATATTTATAAATAAAAGAGTACATTTTATTTATAGAATTTAGGGGTACATCATTTAGCTAGAGCGGGTAAACAAATTTGTTTTGGATTCTCCCTGGCCATTTTGATTTAGGCTACTTTTTATTTGCTCACGGTTGAAGTCGCAGGCACTGCTAGTAACATATATAAATAATGCAATCCAGGAATTATATAACTATCTTGCCTAACCTTTTCATGTCTTGGCATTTAAGCAACTAAATTATAAAAAATATAAATATCGTCATACCATAAAACAGACATGTACATATGGTATTCAATTTCATAAATGCACTATGCCACCCGTAACCTTTCACTCGGAATGCAAGTGCTGCGTTTAATCTGGCGTAGCATTGCCGCCATTCGTCGAGACCGTTTTTAATCTCGGATTTTTCCCATTTCCAAGATGGTGGTGCTGTATGCTCGTCTTAATCAGAATACCTTAGGGTACTGGAAATATGCTTTGTGTTTTTCTATATCATAACGTAGAATTAAAAGAGCTATCTGCAGCGAGTAGATTACTGCCTCTCACTATCGATGACCAGTCTTCATTCGGCCAGTTCAGCTTTAGAGCAAGATATGTTCAGGATCAGTGTTGTCGTATAGTTAGACCCACAAAATAAAAAAAAATGTCATATAGTATGGACAAAGAGAAATAAACAACATGATCCATATGTAGGTATAAAAAAAACTTAATGATAAATAAGTAAGATTTAATTCAAATTTTATTATTCGATAATTATATATATCACTCGCAATATAAAAATTGCGTTTAAATTAAATTAATTAGTATGAACTTGGGCAGTTTCAACTAATGACGCCAATTAAGAGAAACGCCTACAAAAAAGGAATAGCAACAAGTAGCTCTCGTTCATCACTCCGCTGTACAGACAGGCGTATCATTACTTCCTGCGGTGGTCGTTCACTTCTAAACCGACCCTTGTTCAATTATACAAGTAATTTACTTCGTCTCTTAGTGTTTATTTGTTTTGTGACTGACTATTGGAGCTATATGGTCGCATATTGAGAAAGTATAAGTAAAGTGTGCTTTTATTCTACTATGTGTACCTTAGATAATAGTGCATATTATATATGTGATTGCACAAAAATTTGAGCATGTAGATTCTGACATTATATATGATATAATAAAGTCAAACATTGTTTGAAATGGATTGTCCAAAAGTTAGTTTTCTAAAGTCTTGTTCGATAGTACAAGCCTTTATGGAAGTAGGGAAGATTAATGCTTATCTTCGTGTTTTATTAAATGAGGCACCAGACACACGTTCCCCTGGTATATGTTTTTTTTTTGCATATTAATGCATAGTACCTAGTTACCATATATAATTAATTGTATGTATATGATCTAGGTACTCTTCAAAACTCAAACATAAATAAGTCTGCTGTTTTCTTCTGAATATCAAAACGATTCAAAGGCTCTTGTAACAACAAAATAACAAAGGGTCCAGTCGGTCCTTAATTTACCGGCTTTCGTACAAAAAGATTTGTTCTGCCATGAGTATTTTCGTCGCATAAAAACATTTTTCCGTTTACAAAGAATGCTGTTGCGAGTGCTTTTAAGATTTTCATTTTTCTGCCGTCTAGACTAGACGATGAAAGGGGATGGAGATAGGGTTAACAGTACGAAGTTTCTTTGTCTTTGGACCAAAAATGTTATATGACAAAATTAGAGTAGGACGAAAGTCGGATTCAGGTAAACTCACTTTAAACACAAGTTGTACTAGTACCATGAAGTACATTACTGGAACATGTATCTCACAATATCATTTTTTACTAAAGTATTTCGGATCGTTACTTGCTTCCCTTTTTTGTATTAGGCTTGTTAGTGGAACCCCAGAGCTTAGTTCGCTTGGAGGGCTCATACGTTATATATCCCCAGACTAAGACTAGTAATTGATACATTTAAATGGAACATTTTTTTAACATTACGTGACAACCCTGACTTTAGGTATCATGTTACACCGAGTCCACTGTTAGCGGCATTGTCTAATTGTTTCATAAAAAGGAACATTATAGTATTACATTTAAATGTCATAGAGCTGTGCTTCGGTACGAATGGGCAGCTCGACCGGAGTGATACCAGGGCATAACATGATACCTGTGGAAAAACACTCGTGTTTCACCGAGATAGTGAGATTAGCGTATGCCCATAACCCCGCTTCCCCTGCGTTTATTTCCATTTTCCTCTCCCGCGCCAACTCCAACGCGATGCGTCTTCGGAACTACAAGTGACAGTAGGTATCACGTAGTATAAGGTAAACCGTATGTGCTTATGATCGTGTCCAACCTAACAAATACATACGTTGAAATTATTGTGAAAGGTAATGTCATCGTGTGTTTTTTAACCATTTCCAATAATGTTGGTGGTATTCACTTTTCATTAGGTATGCGAAGACAATGCTATTTATTTATTTCAAAGTGTTGCGGTGGTAGATATTTTTCGTGAACGTGTACTCGTAATAAGTTATTAGGATAATGTACCCTATTATTCTGTTATTTAAGGGATGCTACATAAAATAGTCGTTATCATGTACTTGTAAACAGCAACCTTCAAGAAAACGTCACTGCACCGTACAGCTCTCTAAGTTATTGGCTAGGGAGGGGATGATTAACGCACGCTGTAATTATAGTCATGTGGAAATGAAGGGACGACTGGGGTGAATCGTACACTAGGGGTTTTACTTAGCTCGTTTTGTCATTTTGTCGTTGCGCCATTTTGTGGAGTTGTTAGGTTTGATCAAAACAACCTCTTTTTGTACTTTGAAAAGGCTTCAACGAACATTATTATCGGACGGGATTAGAACTCGCTTTAATTAACGAAATTGAATATATTATAGATGTGTAGTTTTATATAAGCCTTTTGCGTTCGTCAATGGCTTTGTGGAGGAGTTGTAAGTTAGAATAAAAAGTCCTCAGAACCTCATGCACATACCTATACCACGGCCAGACGTTTTGTTAGTTTTAGAAGTTTTACGCTTGGACCCCTTCTGAAAGGACATCCATGGGGGAAAAATACGCCGTATATTCAACCATTTATTTTATCTGTGGTTTAACACAACTTAATTCAATATAGAAAGTATAATTCAACAAGTGCTAGCAAAGCTTCAGATGAAAATTCTATTATGAAACAAGTTTTAAGGCTAGCAGGAAATAGAAGGGAGAATAGCGCCGTCGACACTCCCCGAGACAGTTCCAACTCGGCGTGTTGTATGGAAAGCTTTTGTTTGCAAACTGTTGAAGTTTGACAGTTTACAGTTGTGGTAGACGTCAAAGATATCTCGTAATGGAATATGATATTGAATACATTGGTCTGGATTTTTGTATGTATAACGTGTATGTATTCACAAAATGAAATATATATGTTTGTTTATTATTTGGCTAGTACCTGTTTTAAAAGCTCCTTGCATCGGGGCTAGTTGGCGCTGGATGAATATCAGTTAATATTGTTTATTAAAGAAAACATGGTGTCATCAATGCCATTGGAAATTTATGAATGTAAATTCTTGTAATCCCATTATTGGTCATTACGGTTCTTAAATAAATATTAAACTAACCAGATGCATAATCACGAAGCTGCATTACACATTCGTATAGTTTATTATATTAAGAACTTAAAATTATTCATTTAAATTTTGACCTTAACGCGTCATAGAAAGAGTACAAAATCAAAATCACGAGCACACGTCTGTGGCATTGGTGGAGAATAATAACTATCAGTTGCTGATCAATGCCACTCTGTTATGGTCAGGCGTATTTCGAGTGAGCGTCCTGACCATCCTGTATACTTCATAACATATAAAAAATAAGATACACTCCCAACCCACATCACTGGCTTTACCTTGGTATTCTAACTGTCAGTTGTATTTCAGTTGCAATGAACCCTCATCAGTTGGCAGGCAGTTGTATATATCATGGGTAAAGTGACATGTTTCCTGAGTAACTTTGTGCTTTCATTTCCCACCTATTCCTCTGTATTCCGTGGGGTGAGCGTTGATGTGAAAGCGAAGCTTCTTGACAGAAGTAATATGAATTCTCTGAAGTATTTGCACTAGGATGTTTGATGGATTAAGATGTTTCAAATGTATTATAAAATAGGCATATGACTGAGAGAGTTATTCTTAAATTAATGTACTTGGATCCCGTAAATGGTGTAGAAAACATTTTAATACGTTTCTTCTTATCATATGTATTTAGAGATCACCAAGCAAAAAGTTTCTGAATCGCCTGAAATAACTTTTATTGTTGGATTGTTAAAAGATAATGTCTCCCACTTACTCCTGCTTATTATTATCTGGTGTACAGTGAACGAATTATTAATTTAAGCTTTAAAAATATTTTTTTCATACCCATAGTATTTGATATGAATCCTCTAACTCGCCCAGCATTTACGAAGCTCAAAATCATCGCATAAATCACTTGAATAAAAGTGGCGAGTCCCCAGTCCAGGAAGTGGTTGTAAATCACAACTTGAATTAACTATCTCGTTAAACGTTTGCGGGCGATATACGGTGCGGCCAGTATCGCTTTTGCTCCGATAATGACATAATGACCGTTATTTATAACATGAAATTATTTCAGTTATCGTTATTAACTAGGGTTCTACGAATTTCACGCCTTAGAAGTTCTATCTTCGATGATAGTACAGTTTCTGCCACGAATTTCTGTATCTACTGTGGTATTTTAGGAAAGTTTTTCCAAGAGCAGGCCCGTGATCTATAGACTAAGTGTTAAAACCGCTACTTGATCCGAGCGTTGTGAGATGGAAACTTACGCGAAAAACGCATAGTGGTAGACACTTCATACGATAGCTGAGAAGAAAGAGTGCTTCAAAGGATATATTAAGCCGTTTTCGGCTGCCTTTGCGTAAGTCGTCCCATAATATCACTTAAAAGCCGTTAGGTAGTTTAAAAACCTACACCAGGATTTGCATGATTGTAAATCTAACTAACCAGGCAATAAGAAGAAGAGATAATGCTTGATTTATACATTATGAAGAATCTTTTTATGATCTGTGCTAGAAAGAGTTCAGAATTTCCTTAAATGTTAAAAACTAAAATCAATAGGCAAAAAAGGTATATCATCCAGCATGTGTCATAACGATAAGCAGTGGCGTGCACTCCATATATGCACATAAGCAGTGCATACCCTGCGCGTCCAGGCAACCCGGGCAATTGACATGACCATTTTCCTTTACAGATTTGTAGCCGTAGCGTTGCTGTCATTAACAGCACTCAATTTGACAAAATGTAAATAATTGTGTTTTGTTTGCGAATACTGGCACTCACTTTGCATACCAGACTCACAATCTATGTGCACGCCACTGCGATGAATACACTATAACAATGGTTTTCCGTGGCTTCCCTGATGAAGAGACTGCTACCTTCATAGACTATTACGTACATGAACTTTGCATAAATATCCTTATGTTATATGAAAAGTGAACTGTTGTTCTTAAATTCTTTAAACCGAAAGTAGGTACTAGTACTAGCCTCCGTGGTCTAGTGGGCACAGCTATGCTGTGTGGGAGTTTACAAGTATAGAGAGCTCTACATTATAAACATTTAAAAAGTCCCGATTTCTTTTATTGCCCTAAGATCGTACGA